>VYZV01001387.1:125237-165668 GCA_013401275.1 Pandion haliaetus | reverse complement strand
GAGGCGGGTCCGACATTTTGGCGCGCGCGTCCGACATTTTGGGGCGGCGAATTCTTCCAAGCAACTTCTTAAAGGGGCCGCCTCTGCAGCCCCCCTCCCCTGCCACCAAGGAAAACCGCGCCACACAAACCCATAACACCCGTCAAGCTGAGATTGTTTTGTTTTTAAAAGCTTCAGAAACGTTCTTCTGCCAGCTTTTCCCCAGCCATTAAATGAGGCTGCAAATTTACTTTAATCACTGTTCCTTCCCCTCATCTCCTCCTCCTTATGGGGTTTCAGAAGAATCATAAATTTGCTTTATTTCTGTCTAAAGTCTTAATGATGTTCTCTCCTTTCCTGACATCAGAAATCCAGGTAAGCACAGTTAGCCTTCTGGAAACCATCTGAGATGGACAGAACTCTCTTGGTTCATCTTGAGTCTGTAGAGAACAGTGCAGACACACTGCCTGCATAGGATAAGAAATACCTTTGGTGTACAGCCTGTATGTCCTTGGCATGTTAAACTGAACAGATGCCAAGTACTGTCCTGTGGCTACAGCTTTACAAAAACATTACCTAGTTTATGAAGGAGATGCCTTGAAGGCTCTGTGATATGCAACATAGCTAGCTGAAACCTCCCCTTCCCCTCAAATTAAAATCAGTCCTGCAGTATGATGTACACAGGCCATAGGTCTGTAGAAAGTTCCATAATAGAACTAGGAAAGCAATATCTTACAAGACTAAATACTTGACTTAGAATATCTGGCAGTTATGAATAAGGCAGCAGTTCTGAAAGTCTGGTGAAGTGCTGTTATTGTTGCCTATCTCAGTGTTCCTAAAGACTTTCTGCCAGAATGCAATCTGGCTGTTGCATTTGATGTGAGTGGACATCCAAGCACACAGCTGCTTGTGACTGTCACTACCATTACATCAGGGATGCATCAGACTTCAAATCAGGCTGGAAATTTCAGAAGATGGGACTGCTTTCAGACTTGCAATGTGTCTGGACTGTGCTAGAAGACAGCCTTCTCCCTTCATTCCTGTGTGTGCTGGGGGACTTCTGCGTGAAGGTCTTGTTCCATCTTTGGATTTCCTGTGCTCAACAAAATTCAAGCTTTCTGCAGCTGGAGCTGGGCTGGAGCTCAGCTGGGTCCAGCCAAGCCTGGTAGTCAGAAAGCACATAAAGAAGAGTTTTGGCCAGTGCCGCTGTGTTGAATACACACACACACACACAGAGAAAGCCAAGTTCTGGCACTCACACAAGTTTGCAGTACAGAAGACTGGCAAATCTGGACTTGAAAACACTCATGCTTAATTAAAAATGGAGACATACTCCTGAGTCAAATACTAAGGTGGGGAGACATTTTTGTTGGGCATCTTATCACTTCCTCCACCTGAAATGTCTCCACAATTTTGGTTGTAAAAGAAAAAAAAAAAAAAAATCATCCCTGTTCTATCAGTTTACAATTAATTTTTCAATTTGTTTACAAGACAGCAAGAGAATGACTCTTTCTATGAGGACCTAAAATGCTTGCAGATCACTGTGAGTTCAAAAGATGAAGCATGTAAATACACTGGGGAGAATTACTATTTCTAATCAGTGGGATAATAGCAGGCAATCCACCTGAAGGTTAGAACACAGTATTTGGAAGAAGTTATTGCTTTTACTTTCTTTATAGTCTGACATGAAATATCTGAAACTTCTCCTGCATGTGACTCAAATATGAATAAAGCTCATAACAAAACATAATAGAAGAAAATGAAAAATTCCTGGCTGATATAGAGACATCTGTGTTGTGGCTAAATGATATTTTGGTTTTCAGCTCACTTGTTCATTCCTCCAGACAGCTACTGACCATGTTCTAGAGGATCTTAATTTTGTTGAGGACCTCTTGACTTTGCTGACTTTTAATCACGGGAGACTTCAAATAAATCAAGCAGTGATGTTGGCTACTAATGAAAAAAAACACAAGATACAAGCAGCATCTACAAATTGCTGTGAATATATACAGAGAGCTGTATTCCTTATCCTTGGTACAAGTAATTAATCTGCAGAACTACAGGCTTTGACTGCTTAAATCAAGTTTGCCAGAAACTCTCACAACTTTGTCCATATGGGAGTTCTTCTGGCAACTGAACCAGCAGTAACATGAGCAAGCAGACTATTGTTTTGCCAAACTCATCATAACAAAGGACCACAAACTGAATTTACCTGGGAAGAAGATTAAGAAAGTATCTCCTTCTTATGTCAAGACCTCATGCCTTATAGTTCAGGTCTAAAAGTCCCTAACCACACACACATTTGCTGGAATCTATTAAAAACAATTCTGGCACTCATCTGAGCTTTGCATGCTTCCCACTTCAAGCACATGTAAGAAGTCTCTTCATCTTAAAGATCAGAGTGGTCTCTTTGCTCACACCCAGTCTCCAAGCACAGAACTCCTCTTGGAGTTCAACGTGTCTAGCAGTCAAAATGCCAGGCAATAGAGAAGGGCCTAGAAGAGCTCTATTTCACTGCCTGATGTCATGCTAAAGCTGGGGTGGCAAGGGCCAAACAATCATCTCGGAGATGCTGACCAGGAATCCAGAGACCTCAAGAAATGCATGTCGAACAAAGCTGTATTGGAATAGATTTAGACAATCTGACATCCTCCCCAGTCTTTACTCTTCAGCATGTACTACTTGTAATTGGTGCAGACTCTTCCTGCTAGCAGTTTCTCAGCCAAGCAATGCAACTGAAGATACCAACTCCCACCCTGTTGTGGGAGCACAGCACAGCCTTGGACACTAAAAGTTTCCCAAGAATATCCCCTAGCAGATGGCATAAACTTAGTGAACCACGGATGGGAAAGGGAATCCCCAGGAGATGCGGTGACAGCAGAGACACTGCAAAGCAGGTATTATTTCTGTGTCCTCACAATCCATTTCCATACAGCTCTAGACTTTTCTCCCCATAGTATTTGGGACTTGAGCATCTTTAATGATTCCCACTTCTCCAAGACATGGATGAGGAAGGGAGGAATAAACAGCACCTCCTAATTTTGCAGAGAGATTACTGAGACACCAAGGGCCTATTCCTAACATGTGGGATGTGAGATGAACAAAGCTAGCTCCAGATCAGCATGTAGATGCACCAGCACTATTATATTAGCAGCAGTAAATAAACACCCTTGCAGACTTTTGCTGCCGCCTCCAGGCCTCAGTTGTGTCCTTGCCCAGCTCCAGGCTCTGCAACATAGATTTACCAGTTGTCTCTGAATTCCCCTGGGCTCTGCACACTGTGCTGCACCAAGGGCTGAGACACCTCACGTAGTGGTCATAGAGTACATGATCATAAAACAGGATCACAGCCATGGAAGAAAAAAGTTTTCTGGGCCCAGGAGGGCTGTTTGTTAAATCAAACAACCTAGCTACATTTAATACATGTTTGCTGCCCCTTCTCTTAAAGCCACCTTCTCATACCTCCATGCACATGGGCACAAAAAGCCCCAGGACATAAGATACGCAAGTCACCTGCTGGACAGCAGAGTCGGGCTGGCTCCAGTGCCTTCAAGGGCTCTACATCTCTGCCCATTTGGCAATGTGCACAGCACAAACACACATCAGGTTATCATATAACATACCTAGTCAGTTGTGACAAAGCAGGAGGCAGTCTAATAGACAACAGTACAGCTCTCAGGATCAAGAGAAGGAGTCCTTTCTCATGTTAGAAATGCCTGTGGTTTGCTTACCAGACCAGCTTGGTAAGTCGTGCCTTTAAGGAGGCTTTCACTGTAATCAAATGCTTAAGCATCCCACAGCATCAATAACCCCATCCAAAGTGAGACCTGGATAAATGAGCAAAAAAGTGCTGACATTAAAAATTATACACTGCAGTGAGTCACTCAATTAGCAACCTTTGTGCAATGTTTAGTAGACAGAGAAGGGCTGTCCTATCTGGTAAGTGACTCACAACATGAAAGAACGTAATACAGTAGTGATCAATCACAAAAGTGAATAAGCAGCAGCAGTTTTGTCTAGAGGCTGAGTAACATACGCAGCTACACATCAATATGATCCATGCTCCTGCTTCTTTCCACTTAGTTAAATGAGCGCTACTGAGCCTAAGCCGATTGTATCATGCAGTGTCTTATCTAGAGGGTGGAGATCAAAGAGCATCAGAGGGAGAGGTTTTCAGACACTCCACATAATTTTACTATTGCCAAACCCCTATTGCAACAGTTGTCTGACTCCAGACAACTCTTCAGAAGATCACAGGAAGGAATTGTACAAATTCTACCTGAACAAAGATTTGGATCTACTGGGAAATCCAACAAAATTTAATTTTAATCCGAGGTAGTAGTTTCTACCATCTTTTCTAGAGAGAAAGGACAGGCTTTCTCCTACCCCTGGATGCTTAACCCTATCCCTATTGCAAAGTTTATCATTTCTTTAATTGTATTGTAATTTGGTTGAAATGTTCATTGTGCAGAGACTTTTTCAGTTCAGGGATCCAGTCAGAGAGCCCAGCTTCCTTCCCTCCCCCCCCGCCACCCAAACCCAGCTGTGCTACCAGGGTAACTGTGCAACCAACAGCAGGGCTAAGTCAATTTTGGCACCATAGAAAGTTTATGTACTTTGCTGGGAAAGGACTCTGCTTTTACCTGCTAAATGCTATTGCAAATTGGACTTGAAAGATGCAGTCAAAATAGAAATTATGGTAAATAAAACCTAGTGATTGTGGCCATTAGCAAGCACAGTCAGGAAGTCAACACTGATGGACAACCTGCAAAGGAACCCATTGTTTGGATACCCACAAGCCATGCTCCTGGCTGCCCTGATACCTGCTCTGCAAACAGCCTCCCACCAGCCCTCCCAGTCCCCATGGGCAAGTAGCAGCAGGCAGAGGGAGGACACAAGAGCAGAAGGTCTGTTTCACCATGAGTGTTGTGTTGCCCTCCCATGCGTGTGTCCTTCAGGAACCAGTCTGACCTCCTGCAGCACCCTGTCAACCTCCCAGAGACAAGTCCTGAAGATGGCAGAAACTTCTTTCACGTAAGGAACAAGCTCTGCAATTTTTAGCAGTAAAGTTGATTCTAATATGTAATAGCCTGATAAACTTGCCCTGCAGTAGTGCAAGGGGCATACATGGACACAACAAGTCAGCCTGCCTCTCCTAATACTTGCTCACAGAGTCTGAGCAAGGGTCAAGGGCCTTTCCCTCGCTTTCACTGCAAATTGCAGACAACAGATTTGCACAGGGGGCAAAGAAAATGGGTTGCTTGGAGCCAATATTGGGAGAGTGTGAGCAGGAAACCTACTGAGAGGGAAAGCATGAGTGAAATAGGGTGGCTACACATTACAGGGAGGATGTCAAAAGAAGACAAGCTTACAGGGGATGCATAGGAAGGCTTGGGACTACTTCTTCCTCCCCCTGGAGCACAGTCTTAAGCCATCCTGTGTCTGCCACCCAAAGGCATTAGAAAGTATGAGGGGGCAGCTGAGAAGGCACGGCTCATCTCCCTGCAACCTTTGCCCACAGTAAGTGACACCCTGCCCCTCCTACCACTTACTGTAATTCAAGAGCTGAGCAGCAACATGAACTTCACAACAGCATAATCAGGGTGAGCAGGGAAGGTAGTAGAGATTTCTCACTTCAAAAGAGAAAGCTGTCACACACCCTCCCACACTGCAGTTTTCTCAGTGGTCCTGAAAGCTGAGGACAGCTGGTGGCTACTTGGGAAGAGCTGGGTTTGCTCAGCATCAGATAGGAATTCACCAGGCAGACGGAAAGTCTGTGCCACCAAGGCACCCTCCAGCTGTGTTAAGTCATGAAATCATCCTCTTTCTCTCTTTATGAAGAGCAGAAAGAATTTAAGGAACACACAGCATAACTGGAAAGCAGAGAGGTGGCTGGGCAGGTGGGCACTGCCTTGAGTACGTACAAGTTCCATTTATGGCGCTCATATACTGCAAGTGTTTGATGGGTCCATGCAACATAAGATAACTCATCCACAGAAGAGATATGGAGTCAGTGTAACATTACCCAATCTCTCTGCTCTCTTAAAGGAAAACTCAGCATTTCATACCACAGGCAAGCAGCATCCAAACAAAACAAAACAAAAAATTAAAGAAAGAAATGTAGAACCCAGACCCAAGTTCTTTAGCACTGAAAGTTTGACTCTACAACCTTAGTAGCTTTTTTTCCTCCTTTTAAGACATGCAAATACAGATAAAAATACTCTAATGATGCTTATAAAACCTTTACAATGCTGTGTCTGGGGAGATCACATTATTCATAGGTTAGCAAGCCCTACATGAATAGTGCAGCTCATTCAGTTGATTCCTTATTCAACTTTTATACAGCAGTACATAATGGCACAGCATGTCATAAACCCTCCAAAATACTATTTTAATGTCTTCCCCAAATATTTCTAACTTAGCATTACAACAGTTGCTTACAACTCCAGAGCCAAATTCTTTGGAGTGCATGAACACAAATGGGCAGAACTCAGAAACAGCCTCAAGATAACCTAAGAAGCAAGAAAAAGCCTTTTTCACACTTAAAGGCTTTGCATTCGCTCAGAATTTCAAAGGATAATGATGGGGTTTTTTCCCCTTCAATAGAACACAATGGCCAGATCCAGCTGCAGAGGTGGTATAAACCGAAACGGCTGACATTGCAGTGGGGTGTTCCGAGGGACACACCTCAATTTCTCTTTTCCAATCCCTCCTCCCCATCCTGTAAATCCATTCTGGTGTGAAGACGCAAGATAAGGGTTTATTAAGCTTTTTTACCAACACTAGAGGCAAGAGAGAGTCTGTAAATCCCATCACTTTGTTATTCATGCGGAAGTATTTTCACATACAGCAGTATATTAGCTTGGAAGTTAGCCCAAGCTCTTCCATTCCACATCAGTGCCTTCAATCTGTTAATTAGACAGGAAAAAGCCTAACTACACTCCTTTACTCAGACAAGCTCTCACTTTGACAGATTCCTGAGGTAACTTTAGAGTTGCACAAAAGACTGTTCCAAGTGAGGTTTCCTATCTATCCCAAGAGCTGTCCCCAGTACGTGCTCCAGACAACATCTCAGGCAAAGATGTGGGCAAAAGGCTGAATTCCAGAAGAGCTGCTGTGACTCAGTTTTACTTTAGCCTTCAAGAAACCCCAACGTGTCCATTGTTTCTACATTTTCACTTAATTCAGAGAAATTCAACACTTCCTTTCCAGCCCAAGCTTAGAGGCCAGGGCAGTTTTGGGTTACAGCCTCGCCCTAGAGGGTACTATGATATAATCTCCCTATCAAGTGATGAGCTGAGTTCAAAAGACATTGGCTTTAGGGCAGTCTTTTCTTTGGCTGAGTGCAGAAGGAATCACGCCTGTAATACTATAAACTCTTCTGGGCCTATTCTGCTCAAACCCAGATTACATTCAGCCTTTGGAAAAATCAAGTTATCTTCTAACTTTTCTCAGTGTAATGGAATCAAGCCCCAGATATTTTCAGCAGACCGTGCCTGAAGAACACCTGTGTCAGCTTAGGGTCTCCAGAGCTAAACTATTTCAATGGTGTTTTGTCAGTTCTTTCATAGTAGCAAAATGTCCGCTCTTCTCCATCACAAAACACAAGAGCACCATTCAGTCAATTATTTCAGGATACTGATACTAAAGCAGGTTAACAGAAAGTATATGTAAACAGATCATCTTCAGACAGGAACAGTTGCACTGTATTCAGTTTTTGTTGGCAAAAGCAATACACTGTAGAGTTACAAAGCACCCCCTTCCAATTCTTTCAACTAGAAACAAGATCATTTGGATGCTGTATGCCATTAGTCTGAATAGCAACAATCCCAAAAGAAGTCAAAGGGAATATAATACTTGTGAAACAGAAGTCAGACTCATAACGTAGCAACTACTCATTGAACATGAGACTAAAGTATTTGGGTCTTTAATGCTTTGGTTATGTTAATCCTGTCTTCAAAAAGATCATTAAGCTACAAGGAAGAACACAGGATACTCAGGCATAATGTTGTAGCTGGAACCTTTTCACCTCTTACTTAACACAGGCAATGTAATCACTAAAATGCAGTGCCATGACAAAAAAAAAAAAAAAAAAAAACCAAAAAACACCCCACACACACACAATTTTTTAGAGAAAAACCTTTCTGGAAACTGTTAGTGACCCCAGCACAAGCATATACAATTTATAGGAAAAGCTTTGATTAAAGAGCTTTTTGCTTAGCCAGTCCCAAAAGATCCCAATTTTACATCCACATCCACCACCACTTAAACAACCACTTAGGTCCTTATACCTCAAATCTAAAACCAAATTTTCATAATTGCTTTTCCTTTTTTAAAGAATTTAATAGAGAAAATAAACATCAGAGTCTGAAGACTTGTCTGAATGGTTTTTAGCAGTTAAGCACATGCTAAAGGAGGATCAAGTACAGAGAGGTCCATGAGTTTGTGCATCTCAAAAATAACCTGCCCATTTACAAGCCATCGTTACCTTGGCCACCAACTTCAGAGGGACTTTTGGGGTTTCCACCATATTTTGAATTGTTGCTTTACCTGTGTTCCTTAGGATGAGCTCTCTGAGTCAGCTAAGAAAGAGAGAAAGAAGAAAATAAAATGTGAGTTTCAGCTCTCTGCAAATCTGATTGTTGAACATTTTCAGCTGTTTGCATTACTGCCTGGCCTAAGCCGACTAATTGCTTTGATTCAATTGAACAGTAATTGGATTGTTCCCTATAGCTGTGGATCAATGCTACAGTATTGTGCTATTGATAATACAGTAAAAGCTTATTAAATCCATGGCCTTGCTGTGGAGAACAGTACCTTTAAAACAGATATTTGCTTCTATTATGAATATTAATGCCAGTTTTCTTCTTACTTAAATCATTGTAAGGGCATTAAAAATATTTAGCAAGCTGCAGCAGAGTGAGAGCAGAAAGTGGACAATGGTTTCCTTCCAGGCAACAATTTTGAAGGATGCTTTTCTAAGGTTTATCTACTAAAGAGTTTGAAAAACGTATTTTAGATCCTTTGCCTGGAAAACTTGTATTTAAAGAATTGCATCACAAAATTTTTCTGGTTTATTAAGACAATAGTCAAAATTACAAAAGGCAGAACAGCTCTCCACAGCTTTAATGCCAGCTCTCTCTCTGTTGTTTACTAAGAAAATGGGGGCTTCCCAGAGCACTCTGCAGCATGCAACCACATCTAGAGGCTAAACCATATTCCAGGTGAAGATTTCTATTGGAGAGCTTTCTATAACAAAGAAGGAGAAACTGACTTTCTCAAATGACATTAACTGTCGACCTTGCTGTGGCCAGCAGCTCCGAGCTCAGTTGCGCTGCTGAGCATTGTCCTCATCAGTGTGTGATGAGCAGGAGTGCTCTCCGCTCACGTGGGCAAGGATGGAGCACCCATGGAAAAGACGAGCTGTAGCTCAAGTTGAAGAACTGCAACTCTGGGTGACACTTCACAGCCTGCGTTCAACAGACAACCCAGAGGAGAAACCACTCGTGGCCTTTCCATCCTTAACCCGCAGGCTGCTTATCCTTAGCAAGATGAAAAAGTGCTCAAATAGGGGGCTGAAACACATGTTCAGCTCACAGGACTGAAGCACAGTCCTGAGAAGGCAACATTAATTCTGGCAAAAGAGCTCTCAAATACAGATAATTTGAATCAGAAAGGATATAGATACCTGTAAGACTGCAGGTGGCCTGCCGTAGCCTTTGTCATAAAGTTTCTTGTAAGTTAACCTGGAAAAAGCCGCTAATGTTTTATCATTTTCAGGAATCACCTCAAGGCAAACGTGTCTGGGTTCATTTCATGGTTGAAAAGAGTTTTCCTCTGTAATAAATGAGGACTTCAAACCCTCCAGCACCACCTGAGATGAAAACTACCTCCTCTCTGAATTTCTCTTGACTCCTGTTAGCTTCCTGTGGCAGCACTGTGCACAGACAATTGGGAAACAAGGATTTATCCTCCCAGGTACTGCCATCCTCTCTGCACAGGCCAGCAACACAAAGCGTGGGCAAAATGCTTTGTTCCCGTCTCGCTCACAGTGATTGGTTTTGCATTTCCCAGGGCCAGTAAGACATGGTCTGAGCAGACACATCTGGAGCTGGCAGTGAACTACATAATGAAACTTTGGCACAGCTTGTTTAAATCTGACACCAGTTCCAAGAGTAGGGACTGAAGGTCTCTAAAACCCCTGCCTGAGGTGATTAATTAGATGATTATTCACACACAGAACTTAATCCCAAACCCACAGAGACCTGTGGGAGTTTACTGACTAATGACCTGCAAGTTGCTACCCAGAGACTCCCCAAAGATTAATTATGTGCCATACCTGCTCAGATTATAGGCCTGATTTACAACACCATTTGGTATTAAGCTTGCCCAACTCTTTCTATTATTCAGTTTAACATTAAGTGTTTGTGCTGAAGTGTACATATAGTTTCTTCAGGGAGCATTTTTGGAGAGCATTTAAAGCCAAACAGGTTAGTGGCTTACAAGGCGGGGGGCGAGGAAGGGAAAATAACAGAAAGATAATGGCTTGGTCCTTGTTGAGGTTAGTGGCTTCTAAGGTGGGGGAGGGGGGAGCAAAATAACAGAAATAACAGAAAGATATTGGCTTGGTCCTTGTTGCCAGATCTGGGAGAGAAGAAGGGATTTCTAAGCTTTTATTTTAAAACCTCTAGCACACCCATGCTGTGGGATGTCAGCAAGTAGAAAGAGCCTAGCATTCACCAACAGCCTGTTCTTTCCTTCACCACGTGAAGATCCACATTTGTGATTTTTGGTATTTCAACTTCTAAAATACACAAGGACCCTGTTCTCAGCTCCCATGGAAGATGAGACTTTCCATTTCAACTGGGCATCACTGTAGGCAGTTCCAGCTCTGGATGGGAGTGATGGACCGCTCATTGGTAACATGTCCTCCTGGGCTTTGGCATGCTGGAGGAAGAGGAAGTACCTTGTCCTCTTTCAAATGCAGAAGTAGCAAGAGGTGGGTGGGAAAAAGTGAGGGGTTAACATGCAAAGGGACAATTTACACACAGGGATAAAAACTGGTTAGGAAATAAGAAGACTGAAACCAGCAGGCAGTGAAGATGAGGAATGAACTCGAGACAGAGGTGGGAGATCAGGTGGGGATATGAAGGAACGTATACTTGACATCTTTAAAGCAAGAACCCAGAAATCCAAATATCTCCCACCATTTTGCTGTTGGTATTACATAGGAATGTACAAAAGAGTTGGCTTCTATATTTGCCTTGTAGTCCCTCCTTCCAATCTCTCTGTTCAGAAAAAGTCTAGTTTTGTCAGCTGCTGTCCTCTTCCACCTGCAGAGTAGCGAGGATCTTCAACAGAAGACAGACAAGTAGATGGTTCATGCTTGTATCCATGACCCACATCAGTACTGTCCTTCTGCCTGCATGGTGTGGCAGGAAGGGACGTAAGGTTGCCTATGAAGGCCAAGGTAACCCATCAGGTCAATGCCACCTGGCGTCACACAGCCGTGGAAGGAATCAACACAGGGACATGACCTGGAGCAGTGAGCCTCCTCTACATGAGTTAGCTTCTAGGTGCATAGGCCACTCAAAGAGCCTTCATTAGAGACTTTTTTGAGGGATTTTAACTTCCTGAGTACCCTTAATCGGGTCAATACACCAGGAGCAAGGTCAAGGCATTCGCTGGTTTGTCACAGATATTTTTGGCATGGCAGAATAGGTCAATGGCCCAGTGGCTTCTGCTTCAGGCTGTGCTTGGCTTAGGTCAATAAGTTGGTACATCAAATACTTGGCAGAGGGAGAACAGTCCAAGATGTTACAGCGATCCCTTATGCTGTAAGCAAGTGTTGCCATGAGGCTATTTGGAAAGGTAAGATAGCATCTCTAGAACAGAGCCTCTTTCACTGATAAGGTGGATTACAGACTGTGTTGCAGCCATCTATCACTTAGAAGTTACGAGTCTGCAGTAGGGAGCAGTCTGAAAAGCCAGACATATACGTCAGGGATTTCCCCAATAATAGGGTTACTCATCAAAACAGCAAAAAGGAACCCAACTGAGTATCTTCTCCCAGGCAGGAAAAAAGAGAAAGTGACAAAGAGGTAGCAAGCATGCAGAGGTGCAAAACTTTGGCTTGATCAAAGCTGCTTTTTCCAGTTTCTGGGGGATCTGGATTTCATCAGGCCTCTGCTTGCACTCTTTAACCACAAGTTCCACCTCTGAAGAGCTAAGGGAGGTGGGGGAATGACATCCAGGAGACACACCAATGTCTTAGTCTCAAACAAGTCTTCATCCATCTACAGTGCAAGGCAGAGATAAAGGTCTTCCTATAGAAGACCATTCAGTCTGTGAACAGGATTCCTTCAGCTGTACAGGATGGCCATATTAAGTCTACATCCTGCCACAGTCCCAGAAGATACAAGACAAAGTATTGAGATTAATAAATAGAAGATGTTAGGGCTGTGGTTATTCCTGCAGTCCACATCAGATACAGCAGGCGAATATAAGGACCCTAAATTGCTTTGATCTTCAGCCTAAATTGATCACAAACTCCTCTGGCCAGGAAGGACTGTTTTCCAGAAATATGCTGCAGCATCACTCACTCAAGTGTTTTACATTTTCTGACGTTGTTTTTTGACCTCTGTCAGGTCACAGGACGGGGTAGACTGTCCTCACCTAGCAACAGGATCTTGCACAGGCATCAAGTCAACAAATTCGAAATTGGATTGGGGGGAAACTGGATCTACTGGATTGTCTTGTTGATAATCTTCCTGACTTCAAAGCTCACATCTGTCTTGTGAGGTGGGGGATGGTTTCTAACTTTAGTTGACCCAAATTACTTCCAGCCTTCCTCTGCAGCTCACGGCAACACTGAAGCTTTGTATTGTGCCTTTGATCATTGCATCTCTGAAATAAACTGGCCTGCATGTCTCTGCAAAGAAAGCTTTACAGGCAAAGGAATTTAGATTAAGCCCATTGGTGGTTCAGCTGTCCTTAACATGATTATTCTCTGATTTGGGGTGGCAGCAGGGGGGACCTGAGCACAAACAGGCTTTAGCTGCAAGGTGCTGAGTTTTTGTGCACTCCTATCACATCTAAGAGTAGTTCCTCACCTAAGGGGAAGAGTCATGCTCTGGTTTTCCATAAGGTGGTCCTGTAGGTAGCAGAAACAAGCTTTCCTGAAGTCTTAGTTAAGAAAAAAATTGTGCAAAGACCTATAGCCTGCCTCAGCCCCTGACTAACCTTTAACTTCATCAGAGGTGGGAGACTGGGTCATTCTTCCTTTGTATCCTAAAATCTTTCTAATCCCTTCAACAAATATACACACTCTGTAAATGCCAGATGAACATAAAGTTACTTATGAAAAAGATGCTTAGAATTAGAGGATTTATGTTAGGATTTTTATGACTCATATTTTTCTCTCAAATTAATTTCTAGTGTATACTGCAGTTGTATTCCTGCTGGGCAGGGTGAATGTAGTTCTTGTCCTTCAGTACTGGGATGATTTTTGGTCATAATCTATACTTACAACTCTGATGACTTAGCTGCAATTGTAGGAAAATAACTGTAAAATTATCAGTGAGATTTGGGAGTTTCACTTCTGTTATTTCAAAGAAAAATTAAACCCAAGCAAAAAAATACAGCATCCCACAAAGGGTAAGGCCATTTTCTAACACCACAAATTAGCAGTATATAACAAAACTCAGGCTTTTGCATATTCATAGATGTGACCCTTCTAAAAACTGTGAAAAGGGAGAAGAGGTTTTTTTTGTTTAAAAACCATTAAACAGCAGGATATTATGTACCTGCTATTAAACTCCATATGGCACTAACCCTGCAGGCAAGTTACAAACCAAGACGACCTTTTTGAGGGGGGTAAAAAAAAAAAGAAAAGACTGATTTTAGCAGAAGCTGTAGAAGCCAAATTTGTTTGAACTATTTCTCCACATCTTTTCATCCTGCACTTGCAATTTTTAAAACTATTTTAAATCAGGGTGGTAAATGTGTTAAGCAGGTCACACTCTGTGTCCAGCACAGAGATAAGAGGCTGTTTATAACTCCAGCTGCAGAACTTTGGCTTTTGAGCTCAACTGGTAACTGCTTACATGGCAGGTCCCTGTGCTTGCCCAGAAGGCAAATGTTACAGTCAGAGAAAATAAATAAATCTGACTGCTCTCATGTTTAGCCTTGCTCCAGCACACTAATACTTCTATATATGGCAGCCCTGGAGCTCTGATACACAGACACCACAGAGGAGCACATGATGAGTTGGAGAAGCAGTCCAAAAAAGTTAAAGCATTAGACAAGGAGGCGAACTGGATGGTTTTGCAAGAACAAGCTGAGAGAAAGTAGGTGACATTTCTGCTCCGCAGAAGTAACACACAGTGACACTGTTTGACTCAAAAAGGAGAAGCTACAGGAGGGGTCTGCAGGACAGACACCCAAGAAACGCATGAAGCAATGTCAGCATTGATCCAGCACTGCCTAGGCCAGGACAAAACTGAAGACAGGAGCTATGTAACATGTAGCATGGGTACATATTGAGGTAGGTGCAGCCTTGGTGTCCACCAAGGAAAATATTCTGGCCTATGTACATGATGGAGGAGCTGGCAGATTGTGAACAACCACCACCTGAGCCTGCTTCCCCTTTTCCTTGAGGAAAGGGACCTCCGTGGCTGGTATCACAGCCTGGGTTGTAGTACGGTGAAGACTTCAGGTGTCCCAACGTTCCAGGACTTTTTCTTTTCTTTATGTTTGTTAACACGGAGGAGAGAGAAAGATGAATCAAAATGTGTTCTGACCATTTTTTGCGGGACAGCCCCACTGTGACTCTTCAGGGAGCCGTGGGAGCCCACAACAGGATCTGCAGGGAGAAAAGCTCAAGGAATCGGGTCTCTACCTGTCAGCAACAAGGGACTGCTCTGGGGTGGATCAGCCTCTCCGGGTGTCAGAGAGCCAGAAGATAAAACACTGGCCTCTAGAGAAGCGGGAAATATGCCCAGTCTGATCTGTCCAGGCACCTGTATGCCTCTGCCAGTGTCCCTGCAAGTGGCAGTGCCACCGGAGCAGAGGATGGTTAGAGCTTTAGCACCGTCGAGATGCCAAAAAGTAGTGCTTGAGCTTCTCCAGCACGAGTGGTAATTCAATCCAATCACAAGTATGTAAATGCTAGTTAGCTTGCATTTTCCCCAGAGCCAGGGCTCTGTATGAGCCAGAGAGAGCAAAGGATGCCTTTGCAAGAGCCATGGCCAGCCTGCTGAGAAACAGACTTTTATAGCTGCAGTTTCTGCAGTCTAGAGAGGATAAGAAGAGATGGGAAGAGAAGAGGCTGCCAACATGTAAAAGATAATACACAAATAAAGGTTGTAAAACTCTTCTGTCTACTGGGGATGGACCAATAGCCTTAAAATGCAGTAAGGTCTAATCCAGATCCCCCTTAGAGACAGCTTTCAAATGCTAGGTAGAATGAAACACTAGAATACACCTCCTGGAGAAGGCGGTGGAGCCTCCATTTTCTGCAGAACACCATAAGCAAGGAGTCAAAGAGTGTCAAACCCAAGATAAGGGATTAAATTAGTTATGTAGAGTTCCATACAGCCCTTTCAACAGCCATACTTCACAACAGCCCAGAGCCACATTTCAGCAGTGTCTGCTATACTGCATAAGTGCTTTCACATCCCATTGGGACTGCTCCTATCTCGAAGTTCTACTAAAGCCTCAGGAAGACTGTTACTGACACCTGTAAAGAGAGGATTATAAAGCAAGGTCTCTGCTTTCTCTTCCCTTGTACCTCCCAGAGGCACTATTTAAAACCAGACCCCTAAGTCCTGGTCTGGCCATGAAGAATCCATGACTCCCAAGGCTTTGCAAACCTCAGACTTCATCGTACTTGGTACAATTTTATAGTAGACCAGTAGTGCATCAGCCCATCTGTGGACTACACTGCACCTTATTTGTCATTCAAGAGGTAATTCTTCATTAGGGTGTATTGCAGGAGGGGTTTAAACACCTCTCTGATTGCACAGGAATTAGCTAAACCACTACCTACCTCCTTTGTGGGTCGGTTGTACCCAGAGGAAGGAAGGAGTCTGGGAAACTGTGTTGCACCAAAGCTCTGAAAGCAACGTGGTATCTGGTCCAGAAATATCTCATTTTATGAATAAATGCTGTTAGGGATATGGGAGTTATTAGGGAGCGGGGGCAGAAATACTTCAGACACAGAAACTGAAAAATTCCAGCTGACGGCTGAAATAAGCTTGTGAAATGTTTTGGAGAAGTAGGAGACCAAAGGATATTGTGACTAAGTAGGAACAAGAAATTAGATCAATAAATCCTCTCATCACATACAGCCCGCCTTGCATAAAAATAGTACCAAAAAAACCAAAAGTAAGGCCTGTGGGTGGTGAACGCTGTTCTTGGTCTTCACATTTCTGCTGTTCCTCTGCCCTTTTGTTCCTGCTTTTGGGCACAGCAAGAGAAGTGTGGATACAAACCAAGAATCGCTTGTACACAGGAGGAGCAAAATCTCAGACAGCATCTAACGGGAAGCAGAACATATGTTTACTGTCATCTTCCTCCTGCATCCAAAAAGCCACCTTACTTCCAAGGGGAAGAAAAAGCCTTCAGCAAGTCTCTTGAAAGAGAGGAGAGCACCTCATCTGCTGGGTGCTGGCTCAGCTCTCAGCAGTGGTTCATTTTCCCTCATCTGCACCACCCTCCCCAGCACACTGACAGAGACTGATTAATTCAGCTCTTTACTCAAGTTTAATGCTGTTCCACAGCCATTTTGTGGAAGTCGTTTCTCTCCCGTGGCAGAAAGCATTGCATTTTGCATGCACATCTGTGGGTTGTTGTTTCAGAGTGATGGCTCGTACTGCTGCCACTTCCAGAAATGTCCCTTCCATGATCCACACCCTGCCACCGGGCAGGGGACAGTACAGTCCTCATCACACAGAAGAACCAAGAGCCCATCAGAGGGACAGGACTGACCCAGGCTGGTGCAGGGATGCGGGACAGCACAGCGCCCTGAACCCAGACCATGCGAACTGGAGCATGGCTTGAAGAGACAAACCAACCTGCACACTGCTTCTTGGGGAGAGAGAGGGGAACAAAAGCAGAGATAAAGAGGAGAAGTAACGGATTTTGCTTCTGACACTCTCATTTAAGCACAGAGGCAGCTATATAATCTCTTTATTCCGCAACCAAACCTCATCAATAACCCTCAGTTTAGCCCACAGACATGACTTCTCCTACCCAAATGCAGTTTGTGCATCTAGTTCATTTGCACAACCAGCTTACTGGGAGACCATAGGGTTGTTCATATCTGGAGCTGGACCCAACTGGAATTCATTACAGGCTGCAGGACAAGGAGGATTAAATCCGGACCATGCACAAACTATGAGCAAATGACAAATTGCAGTCCTAGGGCTCCTGTGTATAACAAAGCACTAGACACACATCCGAAAGCAAGGAGCACTTTTATGCACTTAATTCCTTCACCAAAAATATAATAAACAGACCCTGTAGGTTTCTACCACTTGATTCTCTGCTTTGTTTCATTTTTTCCCCAAAAGGTTCACTTGGCCCCAAGCCAAAGTTATTTGTGGAATTTATTACCACAGTGGTTTCTTGAGTCTGATGGCAGCGCTGAGAAACAGAAGTATAGAGCCATAAAGGGCTTAAAAAATAGGTGTTAAATTGATTAAAAGAAAGAAGATCAAACTTGTAATACTACATATTAAGATGAGGGTCGCCCTGTTCACTGTCACACACCAGTCACCTTGGAGAAGAATTTACTCCCGTGAATGACAGGAGCCAATCTTTCCCAAACGTAGTCCATCTATGTTTTCTCCTGTCTGCTCCAAAGTGGATGAAGGTTTCACTTTTCATGAAGTTTTCACTTTCCAGATGAGTAGTTTTTACTTTGTGTCCTGGATATTGTTGGCTCCTGGACAGTAGCTCCACAGCACTGCCACAGTCATGTCTGTGTGAGATCAGAGCAGAAAGTACCAGGAGCATTCGGCATCATTCAGGAGAAAACAAACTTTCACACCTGGAAATTTACCTCCAGTGATGGTTTCAGCTGGGATTTGAGCAACCAGTTCATCCAGTCATCCTTTCACTTTTGCAGGAAGATTTCACAGCACAACTTTCTGCCAAAGTTTTTTTTTCTACAGGCTGAGATTGGACAGGTAGTTAAAAGATTCTCAGAGAGAGCAAAAATAAAAAATTAAAAAAAAAAAAAAAAAAAACAAACCTTGAGCTCACAAATTAATGAGCACGTATGAGACAGAAAAAAAAAAAATGAGTTGTTAAGGGACATTCTGCTTTGAAAACATTCATGGCCACATGCTAACCGTGACATGTCACAGCCAACACATTTGCTTGCTATGAATGTTTGACTTCAGTTGCTCACCAGGAAGATGCAAAGTACTCTGATTAGAAGGACTGTCACTAGGAAATCAAAGATTGCTAGTTAATATAACTCACCAAAACAGATGATGAGTTAGTAGTGTACAGTGATATTTATACATTTATTTCTGAAGTGCTCTTTCATCTCATAATTTGTATTATTTCTATGGTCTCCACAAAGAAAACTCTCTATTTTATTGATCCTTTCAGAGAGGTGAAGCATGCCTGACTTCCTACTACTAAATCTGCAACAGTACATGCTTCCTTTCCCCTCAGAAAGCAATCAGAGTGGCCAGACTCACAGCTCTACCCTTGGCTTCATTTGTAGTCTTAATATTTCTGGATTTTGTAATTCAGTCCTTGACCTCTCCTTAATATGGACCTTGAAAAATAAGTTGGCAGCCACAGATTGTTTGGTGGCTTTTCTCTCCCACACAAGGAAAGTTTGAGAGTTTATCTTTTTTTCAGTGGAAGGCAGGGGAGCCACTAGGAAAAAAGAGGGTTTGCCTGTTATGTTCTTGATATAGTTATTAAAAATCTTGGAGCTTTATTCTTACTATGTTTGATAAAAGATAAACAGGAATATAAACCAGTAACTAACTGGGATGAAAAAGAAACTACTGGTAATAAGAGGGTATGTGATATTCTTCCTTGCATTCTTAGATACTGTTAAGTGCATAACTAGACATATGCCATATGTGTGTGTATGTATATTATGTACCCGCATAATTCTTACTGCACAGGGCAATATTTTGGTTTTGCTTCCTCCCTGCATTTCTCCTTCATCTCCAGGAATGAATCAGCCAGTAGAAAAGCTGTCTGCACAAACTCATCCATATGACAAGTCACCATTAAACTGGTTTCTGGTCTTCACTTGCTCCTGCATTCCCCACCACCAGTCCCAATCGCCATCCCACCACACGGACTTTAAGTCTGCACTGCATCAGTGGAAGTTTGCTTCAAAAAAAGGAGCCAACATGCCTCAATGGCCTCTTGAAGTCATCTGAGTTTTACACACAGGAGATTTTCAACATGCGAATTTTCTAATGTGGGTATGTTCTGGACAGCATTAGTGTCACACAGGGCATTCCAGGGGGAGCTGATCCAGCTCCTGCAATGGAGCTCAGGATAGATTTTAAGTATCAGTGTGAAGGCAGATTGCATCCTCATCAGTCATAGCACTATAAATATTCATCTAACGTTGATTTAGCAGCCATTTCTCCTGTTCTTGCTCTGCAGTAGCAGCTTCTATCATTGACAACAGAAGCACTCAGAGTTTCTGAAGTTCATATTACAGGGACAGAGTAGGATTTCCCAGGCTTAGGATTTCCTGATTAACTGATCCCTAACACCTCAGCTGTCTCGGAGAGCCCTGTGCTGGCTGCGAGAACCAAAGCATTTGGGACTTGCATGATCCACTGAGCTCCAGCACTTTCAAGACACAGGGGGTGGATTACAGACACTGGCTTGAGCAACAGTCAAGGGGATAATATGTGCTATTTCTCCTGCCTGTTTTCTTTCCCAGGTTATCCACCTTTTTTTATTTTTTTTTCTTTTTTTCCTTTTTCTTTTCATATGCGGTATTTTTTTTATACCCTTGGGGTAGGGGGAAACCCAGATATCTTACCTGTGGAGAATTTCATGTCAGAGTTCAAGATACTGTTTTCCTAGCACAGGTAAGGCAATGAGAAACTGTTACTTTCCCCCATAGGGAACCAATACAACCTTTGTCTCATACCTTCTGCCCTATAGCTATCACACTGACACTTGCAAAAGACAGTCTGAGCATTAGACTTTCCTGAGTTCAAAGCTGAACTTGCCACCTCCCTGGCCCCTGCCGCAGGCATGTCTGTCTTCATCTTCTTTCTCCAGGGTGACCTGAAATTAATGAGAGCGGTTAATACTCTGGTCTTGACAAAGGGATCTGCAACCTCAGCCAACACACCCGTCTCCTGGCGTTGTAGGGTGATATATCCAGAATCAATTTTGTATCTTAGTGTACAAAACACTGAAATAAACATAAAAAGGCAAGAGTCAATAAACTGGATAAAAAAAGACTTCACTCTGCATTGGCCAAGAAATCCTTAATGCTTCATGTCATGCTTTAGAAAATCACTTTAGCCTAAGACTCACTTAGTGATAACAGTCCCATTTGAGCCCCAGTTACCCAAGTGAAGCTCTGATGGAAGGTTTAGAAAAGGCCTTTTAGCCACAGACAGGGAGATCAATCTGTTTAGTCTCAAAAGGGAGAGAGTGGGAGGCAACTTGATTACACTGTCTTCACATGGGGAAGATAACAGGAACTTAAAAGGGATTCTTAATCTAGGAGAGAGGCTTAACAAAATGCTCATGGCTAGAAGCTGAGTTCAGACCAGTTCCAATTAGAAACAAGACACTTAAATAAAGGAATTTTTTTAAAAAAACACCTATATAAGTGGTTGTGACCACTGGGACAGTCTACTTGGAAAGGACACAGTCTCCACACCAAGACTGGATGCTTTCTGGGAGGTGTCCTGCAGTCACTCCTTATGAAGCCTGAGAGGGAAATCCAGCTGGAATTTCACCTATCAGCTCCTTCCAAGCTTAGCTAAGCCCCCAGAACAGTTCCATAAAAAAGATGAAATATCCCTTCCTAGCAATGACAGTGCAGTACTATTTTGGTCCACATTTACCTAGGCTTCAGCAGAGCTTGTGCCTTGAACCACCCTAACAAAACTGTGCTTGAAATGAAGAGACCACCCAAAACAGCCAGTCCAATGCCTGTTTCACTGCGTTAATACCTTATCCCAGCTGGGTCTTGTCTGCTGCCGTCCTTTTATGTGTACGTTTGAACTGGAACAGAAGAAGCTGTCTTGCATAGAAAAGCAATATATTTACAGAAATCTGTAGTACAGCCTTCCATAATACTCTCCTGTACCCACCATCCCATAGGCAGGAAAAGCAAAAGTGGGCTGACTAGAAGCATGCACAACAGTCAAACCTATATTTCACTCCATTTACGCACATTCATTCCCACTGTGTTAAATAGTGAGCACTGCTGTGCTTCCCCATACAAGCGTCCATCATTACTCAGTATACAGAGAGATGCTACCACCAGTTACAGGTCTATAAAAGCTCTAGATGATCCAGAAGTGGTTCAACAGGAACCAACAGAGCTACATGGCTGTTTCTCTTGGCACATTCATACCCAACTCCTGCATACCGAAAAGAAAATAATACCATGATTTCCCAGAAAAATGAAGTGTCTCAATCCAAAAATATAAATGCCAGGAGAACACAAGTTACATAATATAACTGGTTGCCTTTCTGCAAGGCTTTCAAAGGAAACAGTTTGCTCACTGACCAGCATCAGATCCCATTAGTGATTCTGAAGCACAATGCTGTTTGATTTACTTACCAAAGCTGATATTTTCAAAGGAGTTTAAAGGAAACATGGTCATCTGAAAGGGGAGGGAGAGAGACACAGAGAGGTGCAGCACAAAGAGCTCTCATCTGGAATGGCCTTTTCAAAAATTTGAAGTTCCGTGAAAGAATTATTTAAGAATTCCCCAAAAGCTTTTATTGAAACAGTTGCACACTTCCCCACCCGACACCTAGCGAGGAGCACTAAACACACACAGGTGCAGAGGGGTTTGTATGCACATGCAACCCCCTGCGAGCAATGCGGAAGACTTTATCCATGGAGCAGTTGCCTGTGGTTTTAACCGGGCAGCCCTTCCTTGCTTGCTCCTCTGTCATCTCAGGAGAGAGCACATACCTATGTCAAATATCACACTGTAGCCTGGAAAAGACAAAGCGCAATTTTCCATCCCAGGTAGTTTCTAACTGGTACCTGAGCTGGCAGACACATTTCCACAGGATTTTGTGGAGAAGATCGACATGCTACACCAGCCACCAGCGGTGAGCAGGGTGGACGTGCCTGCTCTGCCCACGCTGGCTGGCGCTTAGTCCTTGCATTGGAGCCCCATTCCTCTTCTCAGCTGCAGTGAACTTCTCCAACATAGCTGCAGCTGCTAAAATTAGAATGGGATAAAGTCTACTGTATTCTGAACAATTTGCTGCCCTCTGTAGTCCAAGCAGACCTTTATTCAATCCATTGCAGGAATATTACTGCTTTTAACTGAATCCCTCCCCTAACTCTTAGAAGTGTGGGCCCAAGACAGCATGAGAAAAAGGCAGTGATGACAGGTCCAACTGGGCAAGCAACAAAGCCACCCTGCCAAGTGCATGTTGTCACTGGGGCAGTCATCCCAAGGGTTTCCAGTCACCAAGGAAGCACTCCCCGAGAGTGAATCATAAAACGTCACAGGAACCACCCTGGAGTTAAAAAGGGGACACACATGGCTTGGGGCAATACCTGACTTGCTGCTCATATTTCTAGCAGTTCTGCTGGGTCTGTAAGCTGTAGGAATTCAAAGCTGCAATAGAAATCTGCAAAGTCTTTGTGAAGCTGAAAAAAAACCACAACAGCCTGAGCAGAGACCCCCAGAGACACAACTCTTTAGCATACTTTAACGCATCTGCAGATAAGACATGTCCTTCGTCCGGCTGGAGCTGCTTGCCTGCCGCGTTTCTCTCCAGTGAGTTAACCAGAAAAAGGGAGCTCGGCCCATTAACCAGGCTCTGCGGACACCTGCCGAGCCCGCAGGGGCTGAGGAAGACTGAAGTTCAGAGACCAGAGGGAGAGGGGCTGAGATGCAGGGTCCCACTGGCCAGCATAGGCACAACGTAAATAAATGGCTAGCAGTATGTTCAGGACATCAAGGACCTCTACGCCTCTGATGGCACACGGCACCAGCACTTCGTTTATGGAAGAGGGAACACAGCTCAAAACAAAGTATAGCTCCTATTTTTTTCACAGCCCCACTATCCTGAAGCAATTTCCCCTCTTCCTTCCCAGCCCACTGCCTTTATTAAAACTAACCACAAGGCTTCCAACAGGGAAAAAAGCGCTTTCACTGCAAACTGATGAAGTTTACAGCTAGGTTTTTCCCCAAAGAAAACAGTTTCTGCTTTCAGCCTTCCCCAATTACGTTGGTACAACACATTTCTCAAGGTGACAGGTGCTCTGGGTTTAATGTAACCTAAATAAAGTCTGCAGGTAGATGTAGCCCTCCAGCGGTGAAAATAAAGACAGGCAGCTATGCATTTTTTCTGTGTGTATAGGAGAGTTATCGTAGTGGGCAATGACTGCTGCTGCTTCTCTCTCTTGATGGTGTTTGGGGGTGCCGATGCACAGAAGACATTAAATCCAGCCCTGGCTCCAAGTGGGCATGCAGGCTCCATCCCACGAGGACCATAGCTCAGGGGCTGAGGACAGACAGCAGTACGCACAAAGCTGAGCCACATGAAGCTTTCAGAGGAGCAAGGCTTCTCCGTTTGCAGCCACGTCTGACCTGGCATGGTGTCCTTCTGCCAAACAGCCCTTCAAACCAGGTGCAGGGTGTGCCATACCCTGGCAATCCTAATTCAGGCCCAATCCTGCCTGTTCAGCCTCTTGGCATACAGGTAGTGCCCAAACCACCAAGCTCAGGTTGGCCACTGCCTTTGGGCTACTTCATGCTCAGTCCCAATCCCTAGAAGCCATCAGCGCCATTTCACCATAATTGTAATCGGTCTCCCATCACCTTTGCATTGAAACAGAGCCAATATTGCTGCTCAGACAACAGAGCTGGGAGATCTTGGTCATCCATGGGCATTTCGCCCACTGTATGGACTAATTCTTACCTGCACAGCATAGGGATTATTTGCAGCTACTTCAGGTCCTTCAAGAAGAGAAAGGCCAGGGGGTGGGAAGGACACGAGCCCGGGGAAGGCAACTTCATTCACACCTTGTGGCTCTGGCCACCACTGTTTTACTTGATGTGAGCACTCCCATCCACCCTCTTGCCACCAGGACAAGAAGGGGTCTCCCGTGAGTAAGTCGGAGCAGCTCCTTGCATTTTGTTATGCTCATGTCAGACTCCGCAGAGCTCAGCAACCAGCACGCACCGTACTGCTTCTCAAGAGAGCAGAGGAGAAAGAGTTTACACCAAACCAGCAAGATTTGGACACAGTCAGGGGCCAAGCACAAAGGAAAAACTCAAAATGATGTTGCAAAACAGGTACAGAGGGAGTCTTGGTTTGGGGCTGCCTCTCTGTGGGAAACGGGGTCCTTCAAGCCCCGACGCAGCCAGCACCCATCACCGCACCCGGACCTGAGCTCACGGCAACGGCTCTGCCGGCCTGCTTTTCACACACAGCTCTGTTACAGCGATTTTCCAGCAAGCCTTCGATATAGCAGTGCCATCTTCAGGCAAAAAGCCTGCCCTGCGCTCCTCTGCTGGGGGTAGGGACCTGCCGGGCAGGGAGGACAAGGCATGCTGCAGGGCAGACTCGGGTCCCCACAGGTATCAGCATTTAACTTACTCTTTCCCCGTGTCAGCTGCAGCTTGCCCTCACTTTCTAGGTGATCCTCAGCCTTGAGAACTGCAAAGGTCTGATCCACGTGAGCTTTTTTTAGCCTTGTGACAAGTCTCCCAATGCTCACAGCATTGATTTTTTTTTATCCAAAGTGGAACCACAGCAGACACCACCGAGCCGGTCCATCAGACCCTGGTCACTACTTCACTCAGAGCCATGTCCCAAGACACAAATTACCAGTAAAACAATCACACGTGAAGAGTAACTACTTGGTAGCAAGTGCAAGGCTCCTGTGAGTTGAGACCTTCCACCTCATATTTCTGTCTTAATTCAGGTACTCCTACAAAAGCCTCTCCATTCTGCAGCCCATGTGTCTGAGCAGCAACCAGGGACAGGCTCTGGCTCTCCTCCAGGGCAGACATGTCTCCTCAGCTTCTCAGCTATCTACATATGGACCTGTGCCCCCAAAGGGTACCGAGATGCCCATTGGCCTCAGACACAAAACTTTGCAGGAATATAGCTGTTTACACTAATGCTATAAGCAAGGGGCCCATCTCACTGGGATCAGTAATGGCATTTTGATTCCATGATGGAAAGGCTGCAGATGGCAGGGGGGGAAAAATCACCCTCTAGACCTGGCCATGCAGGATTCGGATTAATACATGCTACCATAATGCAGGATGTTTAAGTCCTTACGGTACTGTCACGGTGGGCACATTCGCACAGTCCCACCCTGTGGCTCCACACACCTGCCGAATCCCAAGGTTTCCCTGGATGACACCACGTCGAGCTGCAAACCCCACCTGCACTGCAGAGCTTTGGGAGAGACTCTGCCTGGGGCAGGGTGCAACCAGCCTTTGGGAATGCTCCTTGGGTATGGGACTGATGATCCCAGCTGCGTATGGGAATATGCTGCAAAATTCCCGTAGCTCCCTCCCAGCATCCGAGTGAGGGCCGCAGGCTCACCGGATGCCCGGACCATGCTGCAAACACTGGCTGTTTGCATTGGAGGACACCATAGAGGATAGTATAATGGGATGGTCTCCCAGCTGAAAGTTCTGTGTGGTCCTGAGCTGCAAAGGATAACATGGGAGAGCAATATCAGCTCCCCACTATGAACAGGAGATTCTGGCACCTTACAGGGAAAAAGACCTTTTTACCTTCCCTGCCATCCTTCATCTTCCCTGCCAGCAGATGTTACACCCAACCCTTCTTGCTGCAAAATGACAATTTCCACTAAGCAGTTTGTTTCAGGAAAAGCTGCCTTCCACCGGTAAGAGCTACAATTTGGCATCATTCAGCCCGGCTGGGGATAATTTATCATCAGTGGCACATCAGCCTGAGGCAGCAAGGCGGTGTAGACTGCCCTGCTGTGCTAGAAAAGCCAGGAGGTTGCCATGCTCTGCAGCACACTTCAGCCAGGAGCTCAAAGCATTGCCTAGTTTGGGGAACAGTGCTGCTTTTCTTAGGGCCTGAATTAATTAAACCCTGAAATGCATGGAGTGTGAGATGTAATGGTGAATTACAGCTTTCAGCTGGATTCCCTGGGTCCTGCACCAGCTGCTCCATGAGTCTGGGCTGGCAGTGCTGAGGCAGGGCAGCCCAGCAGCTGCTTCAATTCAAACTGGCTGCAAATGGCCATAAAGAGCAAAAAAGAAAATACAGCTGAGAGCAAAGCAAGCCCCTGGTGGTCTGGCCATGATGTTTTCACCACCTCCTTTAGCAGCAGAGTAACTGGCATAGGGGACCCTGCCTTCAGTCTGCAGTAGAATTTGCCTTGTGGCAGGATGATTCCCACAGCTTTGAAAATATTAATGGTGGAAAAGTATTTGCATGGGTTGGACAACCTAGTGCAGCTGCACTGGGAAGCTACTACAGTGTATTTTATTTCCACACTAAAGCAGTTGTCTCCACAACTGGACCAAGCCCAAGGCTCAGCATGTCCTACCAGTGTGGTGTAACCTCAGAGGTAGCAGCTCCCACCCAGAATCTAGGATGAATTTTGGCCATCTGAATACACCTCTCTGTGCCAGCAATATGCCACCCCAGAGGCCTTTGGTCATTCACATGTAACATGGGGAGCAAACAAGCCAAACCTGCAGACGTGCAGCCTACCTCTTTTAAGCAGCCCATTCCTCTAAGTCATGCATGTACCCATGCCAAGGTCTAGGTATTGTTTTTTGGTTAAAAAGAGGAGTGGTTCAGAGATGGGCAAAGGGCTGTGTCTGACAAAGAACATCTCAGGATTTGGGTGGTGGCTGCTTAATCCTGGTAACAACACATTCAAACAAGGTATTGCAGGGGACTCAGGATCAGTGGTTTCAGAGCTGTCCTCAAGTTGACAACATGCAGCTCTTCTCTCCTAAGGCAACACCAGTAGAGGAGGTGACTGATTCACCGCTGTGCCTATGGCAGCTGTTTGCAATGCTCAGTCTTTGAAAAACCTGGGCCTGCAGCCCCCAGATGGTACTCGAGCCCTGGCTGGAGGTGGGCACTGAAGTACCCAGTCCTGGAAGATGTTTCCCTGTGGCTGCTTCAAGAGGCTCCTGCCCATGGGGGAAAGTTTACCTTTTTGTAAATATTTCTCCTTTTCAATATCCCTGAAACGTTTTCAGGGTTTCATTTCAGTTTCTTCAGGGAAGAGAGTCCTAAAGAAAAGCCCTGAGGGTGAGGGAGAGGGTGATCTTTCCATTATAATCAGGATTTTTAGTAAAAATTATTTTCCTGAACTGCTCCAATAGCTACCTATTCTATCATTGACCCTTCTGCAGCATCTGGAAGAAGCAGAACATCATTAGAAAAATGGTTCCTTGCAGATTTTTAAATAAAGTAAATAAACAAGGAAAGGAGAAGGGCCTTGCAAACCCATAGGCAAGATGGGGTGCAAATGGTGGGATCAGGGCAGGACAAGTGAATGCCAGGGTTTGCAAGGCATCCAGAGGAGCTGCCCCAGGTCTGCACATCAGATATGTCAGATGGGTCCAGGTTCACTCCCAGGGTCCAGGTCCCTCAAAGAATCTGTGGGTTATAAATTTTTCAGGGGATTGATGGTGTTAGAAACCTTTCTTTAGTAACATTACATGTTAACTTGTAAACCAAACAGTGTATATTCAATGAGAGTCCACCTGGTTCAATAGAAATAGATCTTTATTAATAACATGCACATCATATGTATATTTAAAATACATATACATTTTTCTACTATTCACTTTAGAAAACAATTTCATAAAAACCTTTAATCAGGTCCCAAGTAATTTTAAACATTAAAAAGCCATTTTTTACTACAGAACCAGTAGGTATTATTCCAGTTAAGTGGTGTATAATCACCATGTATTTAACATAATGCAGGCTCATGCATTTTAATAGAAATAGGTGTTCCCTTTTCTGCTTCGTTAATCATGTCAAATATATGATGATATACTTGACGACACCTGCCACAGTTCTATGCAATTGTGATTCCCTGCTGAGACTGCGCTGTACAGATGGCATTTAAAAGCTGGAGACAACTTTTTTACAACTTTCTGAGTTCCCATGAGGGGCACCCGGCATTGTAGGTAACCCAGAACCCAGCTATGACAGAAACCAGAAAAAAGGAATTTCATGAACAGCGAAGAGGAAAGCAATCTAAAAAAGAAGAGCAGAGGGAACTGCCATATCCCCTCTGTGTTCATGGCAAACTGAAGTCAGGGTCGTGTTTCCCAAGGCCCTGACGAGTACCAAACCAGATCTATATAGAGTACACAGAGTTATCAGCTATAGACAGTTTGCAGATTTACAGAACATATACAAAGGCTCATATGAGGATGGGACTTTAAGGCACAATAGTCCATATACTCAACACATTCATTGAAAACAAAAGTTCAATTTACAGTGCAATATAAATGTATTCAAGAACTCAAGCGGCAGCTCCATAATCACTTTCACCGATAATTAGGCAATTGAGGAGTACTTCTGCGGTGCACAGCAGCCCCAGCCCTGCACACACTCATACACATGCTGAGCGTCAAGTACACAAGGAGCCTCCCTGGCTTCGGCGAGAGGATCTGTGCAAAGAACCTTAGACGATAACTGAAGCGTTTACAGGATCAGGGCCCCAGTACGTCGGGGTGTCTGCACCAGGCCGTGCAGGCCGAGGTGCTGCCCCGCTGAGCCAGACTGTCTCCCGGCACGTGCACCCCTCCGGCCTTCAGCCACAGCTCCTGCAGCTCCAGAAAGTGACCCCACACGCCCACCCACGCACCCACGCCGTGCCTCCCACCGAGCCACCACCGCCCCTTCTGCATCCAGAATCAGGCCCGGCATTTACTGCCAGTCAGGGAAAAGCGGCACAAAGAAAACTCAACTCATCGAAACACTAATTACAGTCAAGTGTGCTGCTGTTCCAAGACGAAATTGAATTGTCCTAAGCCAGTCATTTTCAAAATGATCAGCTACCGTTACCAAGTCTGTCCTTGTCACCCAGCTCATCTATATTCTCTCTGATGAATATACCATCTCCAAGGCAACTGAGTCAAAGGGAAGGAAGGACTTTCTTTACATCCAGTGCAAACATAGCCCATATGTGGGAGTTCCTAATGCAGTCATAATAGAATATATATATATATCTCTCTATATCTATCGCTGAAAGTTGACCACCTACAGACAGATTCACACATCAGAAGCCAGAAGAGCTGAATTGTAGCTACAAACCCAAAAAAGAAAAATCACTCTACATAGCTCTGTTAAAATGCTGGTACCCAGTAACTTGGTAACTAAATGTTAAAATCAGTATATAATTCAAAAAGTGTCAAATTAAATATTTTGGGAGTAACTTCCAATGTTATTGCACCTTTGTACTTCCTTATCACCCCATAAACTACAGTTTTTAAGCACTAAAGTAGAATATTTCAGACCCACTTTTCAATAGCACAAATCACTGTGCAAAGCAGAAGGCAGTAAAAACTTGAGCAGACTTAAAATATTTAGAATTGTGAACTTTTGATTCAATTTCATATCAAGAAGTCAACCATAAAAAAACCAATTTGTTTTCTAGGAAGAAATAATCCATTTTAACAGCTCCTAGAGCAAGTAGAAATAAAAAAAAATCAGACTGTTTTTTGTTCAAAAAAACAGCACATGGGAAAAACATGAGTAAAAGAACATCCTCTTTCACAGGTAGCCCAATGAGTTTTATTATCTGATCCAGATTTTTGTCTGTTATATCTATTCAGTTATCCTAAAACCTTATCAGAGAAGCTTTCAAAGGGCAAGAAGGTATCTGCCTCTTCCAGCAGGCAAAGAAGTTACTCTTCAAAGACGAAGCTGACAGGGGCAATGAGCTTTTTCAGGTGAGGTTAAAGGCTTTAATCCTACCGAGTTTTTCAGTCCATTGATATATTATTAATTTTACGTAAAAATTTTGTTTATTCAGGCCAGAACCATCCTATGAATATAATAAAGTAGGTCAGTGAGAGAAAAAAAAGCATTTTAGCGTATCATGTAGCTGCTAGATCATTATGAATTCAGGCAAAAATGGACACGGAGAAAAAAAATATGCATAAATCAGATCAGACTGGAAAAATTACATAGTTTGAAAAATCAGAAGACAGAAGTAATTTTCCTTTACCGCCTAGCAGTCTTCTAATGTCCCTACCCCAGCCCCTGAGTCTGCATGAGGCGTGCAAGGTGCCAGCAGAGGCCAGAGAGCTCTTTGGGGGATAATGGCACCTCTCACAACAGCCATCATATCATCAGCACACATCCCATGCAGCAGATGGATTTCACTGCCAGCTTTTACCAGCGGTATTAGGGCTGTTCCACACACCTGGTAATTAGCCTGGCCTTTCTCAGCCAGCCCCTGTTGAGATGGGCACAGCCACTTTTAGCTGGAGGTTTCTCAAACTATGCCAAATGCAAGCTTAATCGTTCACATGATTTTGGGCTGTTGCAAGCCCAGGGGCAGCGGGAGTATAACCACAAATAGCTAAGCAGCTCTGACACCGAATTACACTGACCAAGGGTTTAAAGACACCCATTTGTAAAAGACAAGTAATACGCCTTCTCTCAAAATAAAAACAAAAACCTGAATATTCATCATGACTAACAGCACCTCCCAAACAGCACTGCCCTGTTTTTCCAGCCTTCCCACAATATCTCTGCTGTTTACGTTCTCCAGTTTGCAGGTTATCCTTGTTTTGAATTAGACTGTTGCCTTTTTTTTTTTTTTCTTTAAAAAAATATCTGGATTTCACTGTTTCCTTCTGTCTGCTAAACCTGTTTTGGCTTCTAACTCTAAATCAGAGTTAACTTTGCTCTTCACGCCTGCCGCTTTTGCCTTTCTGTCTTTTCTCCTGCACTAACACGTGCTTGAGAACTGTGATGATATGTGCAACACACAACAACTAGGATGCTCGAAGCAGGGTTACAGGAGGAATCCTACATGAAGCATGTCCCTGGCAAGCAATGGTATTTGTTCGTACTGTATAACGCTTCGGAAATAGCATCAGCCACATCTGCATGAGCAAAGCCTTTCAAAATAAAAAATTAGGTTCTTAGATATATATCTGCCTCCAGCTGAGTGTGCTCTACTATTTACTTTGCTTTAAAGCTTTAAAGTGGTGACAGCCAGCGAGGCAAAGCTGGTTTCTTCACTGTAAGCCAACAGACCTGTAGGACTTTGACAGGCTTTGGATCATCTCATATATTTGTTCAGCAATTCTGGGATGCAAGTCACCTGCAGGTGAACTGCAAGTGTATCAGTAACGGCTAGTTTACAGGCTCATTAATCACATTTCCCCAGGTTATAGTGCAATCGTTGCTTTTGACCCCATTGCTGGAGCATCATCTTTTCCCTTATATAACTCTTTGGTATTTTCATGACATAGCTTCAGCAGCTATAAAACTTTCCACTTGCAGTCATCAATTTGCTGAACATCTCTCATGTCAGAGCTTGTGAAATATATATTTACATATTCTAAGGTTAATTCCCAGATTGAAATTAGACATTTCACTTAACCTGAAACACTATTACTAATGCTGAGCAGTTTCAGCAGGAGAACCTCTGAGGTTTTACTAGCATCTGTCAGATACATTCATTCTCTAACTATGAGAGTTATCATTGTTTTTCTGCCTTTTATATTCCACTTAAAAAGAAATTACTGTCTATTCCCTAGCACCAATGTGAAACTCTGGCCAAACAGCAAATTAGCATGCAAAGAAGTATCAGGGAAACAGCTAGGGAAAGAATCAAATGAAGTTTAGGAAACACTGATGATGGCTGAAGAAACAATCTTTCCTGTGAGTCGTACTGGTTTGTATTAAAATAGCAAAGTAGATACCAGCTAAGAGATAATATAAGTAAAAGGTGAATGCAATTATTCTAAAAAAAACCCCCAAACCCTTGCAAACCTCAGTATAGAGTGTCTTGTAAGTAGCAAGCGAGTTAAGTCTCTGAAAATCCTAAGCAAAAAGGCAGTTTCCTTTGGCACTGACTCCTTCATGATCAAAGCATTTCTCAAAGAAACTTTCTATCTCTACCTTTACAGAAAATAACTTGCATTTTACTCCTCACTGTTAGACTACTCCACTGCTTTGGGGGCTCCCCTTTCACGGGGGATGGCATAATTTAACTGCAAAGTGATTTTGAAAATCTGTATCTACACACAGGTAACTTAAATGCAGCTTTGTTTCTACAAAACACATTGCAGGCAGTCTCTGCGGATAAGGACCTCCGTATTGCACCAGCTCTCTGTGTATGTCAAGGTACTTCATAACCAGGGGGTTAACAGTGGGAACTGCAGAGCATTATTCAAAGTACCTCCCACTCAGCTCTGAACATATCCGCCTTTGATCACAAGTATATCTGCAATTAGTGCCTCATCTTACCATCTCAATAAGCAGTTCAAGCATTCAGAAACAAACATCAGTGGGTCTAACAGCTACTTTAATTCATTTTATAAATAAGCAATTGAGAATTTTGCTCCAAGTGGCTGCTCGTGTAGCCCATTCCGTAAACGGCGTTCTCTGCAGAGTAAGGCACGATGCGATACGAATGCAGCTCTTCATAATAGAGCGACTGGGAACAGCACTCCTGTACCATAAACTTCAGCCGTTTTCGTGCGTCAGAGTAAGCAGTCCTATAACATGGAGCCTCCTTAAAGTATTCATAGCTCTCTCTCTCTGTCTCTAGGTGAATCTTCCTCAACAGATTGTTAATTAATACAGACCTACGGAGATAGGCTTCAGGGTCATCCAGGAATCGGAGTTTCTGGAGAGAAAGTTTTAGAATACAAGTCCGGTCCTCGGGTAGTATCAGGTGCTAGGGAGTAAAGAGCAAGTAAACGGGTCTTTAGCATCAAGGAATGAAACCAGGGGAGGATGGGGTCTGGAATGAGAGAGCTACTCACTTTTGGACAATACTCATGGTAATCTTGATGTAAATGTTCTTCTTCTGCATATTTTCTCTTAAAATAGGCTACTTTCGACGTCGTTAATGTCTTTGGTAGGCCCCGATCAGATCAGCTCTGCACAAAAGAAGAAGAAAAAGAGGCTTGGTAAGGCTTGCTGCCATGGTGGCTGTAATGTCACAGTCCGGGGTGTGTAGGGGAAGGAAGGGTGCAGAGGTGGGATGCAGCCAGGATGACACTCAGCCTCTACCTGCAGCCCTCGACCCACTGGAAAAATAATTGAGAGGCCGGCAAATGTGAAGGCATTTCTGAGCCACTACCCTGAGGCTTGCCAGCACAGCAAGCCCTGCTCCGGAGTGACAACCACAGCACTGGACAGTCGCTGCCACTGCTGGGCAGGGTCTCCATGTCCTACAGCTGAGCAGGGTACCCCTGGCCAGCCAAAGCATCGCAGAGCAGGGCAAGAGAGATGCCAAGCCAGCAAGGTCTCCCTGCATTGCTGGAGGGACCAGGATGGGGCCACTGGTCTGCAGAACAGGGGTCCCTGCGCCACACTGGGGTCTGTGAGGGACAAGGGATGGGGTTTAATTTCCGCACACCACACACAGAGTTCGGTGGCTTCCTTGGAAAACCAATACAGCGTATATTCACTAGATGGTAGTATCATCCCAGAGAAGCAGGAGAGCTCCAGCTCAGTGGGAGGGTGATAGAGCTGGTTTGGTCTCTGGGTTGCTTCAGTTTTTCAGGGCATGGAGGAGGAAGGCTCAGCCTTTGGGCTAAGAGAAGGGACTGTTGGGCTTTTGTGCTGTGACAAGAGCCCAGTGGAGGTCTGCTCCCCCAGAGCAGAGCCCTGCAGAGGACCAGTGCTCTCTGCACACCCGCAGCTGGGCTGGCCTGCCTGCTCTGAGCTCGCTCGTCTCTATGGAAAGGTGACATGGTGCTAATTCAGCACTTTAATGGTACCTGTAACTTCAGTGGTATTCAGCTTGGTGAACGCTGGGACCCTGTGAGGTCCGGGATTGGTTTTTGCTTTTCTAGTCACTAGACAGTATGAGGGGGCATGTGCATTTGCAGGTGGCATCATCACCTCCCAAACCCTCTCTTTTGTAAGAAATTTCCATTGTTTGCTTTTAAATGCACTATTTTTCAAAAAAACTTACTATGCTGACATTTAAAGGCAGTCCAGGGAAAGTATCCAGAGACACTTTTTAGAATAACTCAGTCAGGTCCTATGGGATATGTTTTCTTCCCCAAATTGAGATCTTCTTATGGGGCCATTTAAAACTCGGGTTTTCTGAGGAAATAAAGGACTTGGTTCTGGACTGCTTCTCTGCCACAGCAGAAAAGCCAAAAGGTATTGCCCAGCCAAAACACAGACCTCATGTCACTGAAAGGATCCTGCCATGGGGCATGGGGAGGCTCCTTGAGCCTTAGCTGCAGGTGGGAGAGAAAAAATACCCACAACTGTTTCAGGGACTGGTGGCATCTCTCCTTCACTGGCAGCAAGGAGTAATGTGCTCTCCCTTCCTTCCTCTACATCAAAAACCCACATGGCGCTGAAGAAGAAATTTCCTCATAAGAGAACCTTCTTGTGTTTTCTCCCTGAACTTCAAGTCTGTGAGGATGGAGGCTTCCCATAAAGGATGTTACAAATCTGGGTAGAAAACTCTTGGCTGGTGGATTAACACCTCATTTGGAGCCAAGACCCACAGCCCTGCTCCAGGACCCGGCCTGACAGGGACTGCACAGAACAGCAGCACTTCAGGAGAGGGACCATTGCTCTTGCAGTGGGACAACGCTACCTTTTAGTCAACCTGGACCACCGCACACACCAGATGCTCCCTGCACCAACCTCAGCTCTCAGGGGCAAGGGCACAGCTGCTGTCTTCAATGCTGTTAGCGCTGAGTAGCTGCAAACACTGGTTTAAACTCGTATGCAGCAACCTTTGTTGCTTGCAGGTTTTATTCTAGTATTTGGATTACACCAAAGCCTGAACATCCTGGAAATTTAATTACTCTGATATTAGGTTCTCCTAACTGAAAACCCCACTGCTGTGTTATCTCAGCACAATCACAAACATGTTTATCCTCCCAGTGCCATGGGATGGAAGAAAGTTAGTTTTCCTGACACTACTCTGAGGAAGACAAAGGTACAGAAAGATGAAGTGGCATTCCTGGGGTCACCCAGGCTGTCAGGGCTGGGAAAGGAGCCAAACGCAGCGTATAGGTTGGTGAACTAACCATGAGCCCATCCTTCCCCTTCAAACCAAGCTTCTAAATGCTAAAATTTGCTCCCTAGTGGTTTTCAGTGAAAAGGCTGGAAGCACAGACCTAGCACTGCCTGTGTGTAGTACAAGCAGAAAATCAGCCCGAGTGCAGGGGCAAGACAGACAACCACAGCATGCAGAGCATCACAGCTCAGTCCTTCAGCTCCACCAGCTCCATGCAAACCTCGCCTTTGTTGCTCCTGGCCACAGGAATTCCCCTCCCCGCCGCAGAGATGGAGGGTGACAATGGGACTTTCAGTGTCCCCTGACCACGGGTCATCCTGGAGACACCAGCAACAGCAGGGAACCAGGACAAGGCAAGGAGCCACTGGAGCGCTGGCACCCTGGCCCTGGGAGGGAGGGAGGGCTGTGTTTTAGTGCATGCTGTGGGCTGGGGGATGGTGCTGGCTGGCAGAAGCAGGCAGAAAGAATTGTATTTTGCAGAGGGATGCATAGGAGCATCCTGGCAGTGGGTTCATCAAGCATCCAACTGGCACCTGCTTTCTGGGGTTACGTTCAGCATCAGCCTGGAACATACCCCTTTGGTGCAAAGTCATTGGCTGTATTTAAATTCCTAAAGACCTTACATCAGACAAAGCGGCAAAGCTATAAGAAACCACCATAACTCGGTTTAGTAGCAAGGAAGGGAAACAACCAGCAGATGAATACCAAGAGCACCTGTAAGGTTGGTTTTAAACATGTTCCCACTTGTGAAAGGCTACACTCTAAGTGCAAAGTAGCCACAAGCTGCTCAACACCATCCTAGCTGTTAGCAAATTCCAACAATTCCAAATCTGCAGGGCTTGGGGCACCCACTTCACCAGCCCAGCAGCTCCCATGGGTTGTCATAGGTGGCTCAACTTCAACCTCTGCTCTCTGGAGGTAGAAGGCTCAACTTCTACCTCCACCTGCAGCAACAGGATGAGAAAGTGAACTGAAGGCAAGCAAGTCCCATCACAGGGCTACTCCACAGAAGCTCAAGGTCTGCTCTTGTGCGCAGTGGAGCTGCCATCCCACCGCCACCCATGTCATTGTCACCGTCATCTTTTGTGGCTGCTGGTGACATCCACACATCTTGTCTGCAGGTGCGGGGGAACAAGAGCGTAAACTGTGCCCTTGCACTGTGCTCTCAACACCAGTACCGATGCTGAAGCCCATGAGGGGCACCTCTCCCTGCAGGAGGCTTGCAAGGACCAAGCCTTTCTCTAACACTCATCCTGAAAGTCAGAGCAGACTGGCTCTGTGCATGCCTAAGAGCTGCTTGGCTGGGGTTACAGGCATACAAGGCTGTAGTAATGCCGCAGTGAATCAGACCCTTAGTGTTTTGTTTAAATATAAACATATTGAATCAGTGCTTTTTGTGTAGAAGGCTATTCTCGCGAGCCAAGTGTTTTGACAGTTACAGCAAGGTGGTATGAGTCACTGCCTCTGCCTCAGTCAAGCTCAGAGACAGATACATCTTAATCACATTACACTTTTTTTCAGCGCTACGCCACAAGTCAAGGCACAGGGCCAAATTTCCCCACGGGGACTAAGTAGCGTAGCGCTGAGTCCTGAGTGTGAGGTTTGTCCTTCCAGCCTGGATGAACCCTGGAAAAGCGCATTCAGCATCCCACCAGTGTTCAGCTGCAAGCCCTCTGCTAGTCACCAAGGACTCGGTAAAATTTGCAATACCGGGCAGAGCTGCCAGAGCTTGGCAGCCCCAGGGCAGGCACTGCCTGCTCACGCTGGCTAGTGTTTACACCCCGCCGGTGTGTACCTGCTCTGAATGCACGGCACATCGGAGCACAGAGGCTATAGCTCCCATTAATGCTAATGGAAGTTTGAAACATAAATCCCACATGCGGCAGTGAAGGAATAGACACCTCTGTCTCAAGCCTGGATCTCTCAAACTCAGCTTCGTGAGGGCTTTAATTGTACTTTCAAAAGAGCAAAATGTGCCTGTTCCTATTTATTTCTCCAGGAATAATTACAGTGCTCTGTGGCATGGTACCCACACAGTTATTAGGCATGTTTGGACAGAAGGTTATCTTATCTAAATTGGATTGGAAATAGATTTATAGCACAGCAACTTCACAGTTGAGCTGCAAATTGTAAGGTATTCTCTTCATCTGGCCCCTGTGCTCCCGCATCACCCCAGCGACAGGAGCCCCTCTTTGGCATGAATTAGTGCCGGGTGATTTCCACAGGGCTGCAAGCTAGCCCAGACAGGAGACAAGATGGGATTTAACAAATGATTGAACAGCCAGGAAAAAAAAACCCCAAAGCTTGTGCTTTTCCATCTCGGGCAACAGAGAGGGATCTGCAAGCCCCAGGTCTCCGCAGCAGCTCTGCCCCAGGACTCATACGTGAGCCCTTGGGAGCATTCCCACACCTGCCTGTGCTTCCACCTCTCCTACCTCTCCTCGGGAAGAAAATTCATCCCTGCCTGCCCGGTGCTGCAGTGAAAGGGGTTGTACGAGCAGGTACTATTGGCTTGTTGATGCAGACGTCTGCAGGAGGTAAGCAGAGCGGCTCACTGGCCAAGCCAGACCTGCCGACGCTGCGCGCAGAAGGTGGTGAGTCGAATGTGCCAGTGCCCTGCAGGGTTTCCTCTCCAGTGTAAGGGAGGATAATCAATATGCAAGCTAAAGCTGGCTGAGACGGAAACCATTTCTGAGCATTGCTTGCATGCACAAATAGAAAACCTGAGGCTTCTGAGAGCACAGAAACTGGCATTTATTATCAGCAGGAGACATGACTTTGACATGGCAGGAAATATCATCATGTCCTTGCGACTGCTGTCAAACTGCAGTGATAAATTCCCCCGTCTCTAACCTTAGCAGCACTTGCAATTAGGGAGTGCTCAGCTGAAACCTTCCTCTGATTTCACATGCTACGCTGCTGCATTTCCCCTCTTCAGAGGCAGGAAAAGCAGCTGGTCCCACTGTGGGATTCCCAATTGATAATGCAAAGCTACCAGACAACAGGCAGATGAACATGTGGATCGAAAACACATGCCAGCCCCAGGATTTCACACAGACTGCCAATCGATTGCAGTCCTTCCAGAGTATTGAGTCTTATTCCTCGCTCAGGCAGAGAGAGCCCCTTTTAATTGACCTGCGGAAAGGTAGGGACCCACAGCCATGCAGCTGTCTGCTTGCTGGAGCTGCTGGCATTGCACTTTAAAGCTGCCTTTCTTTTAGTTTGCTAATTGCTTTGCAGATCTCCCTAATTGCAGGTTCTCCCTGGGCACATGTGTGTGCAAGGTGCAAGCATCTGAATAGCTCTCATGAGCCCACGAAGGCACAAGACTTAATGACTATTTCTGCCTCGCTCGTTGTAGTGCCACTGCTTTTATCAATAGAATAAAATCGTATTTCCAGCTTCGGCTCCTTTCAACACTAATCCAAGTGATTTCCCTCACTCTGAAGGCAAGCCCGACCAGCTGAAGTCTGCAAACTTTTTAGTTACCTGAGGATGCGGAGTCAATCTGCAAAGGGTCTTTCTGGGATAATCTCAGCAGTTCTGATAAGATTTCCTCCTAGCACGGGCTCAGCGAGCATTTCTGGCAGCACAGCACTGCTGAAGGGTTACCTGCCGTGGTGGATCAAGGAGAAACACACATGGGTCAGGTGGCAAAATCAGGACATACACGGAAAAGTAGCTGGACCGCAAGAGAGGAAAGTGCTCTTTCAGCAGCCCCACAAGGCTCAGTAACAGGAAAAATAAGAGTTCTGATGTCACATCCAATTCTCTAACTTTGACCTTGCTTCCTGGACAACCTTTCAAACGCTGGGAAAGTAAAATAAAACATTAAGAAAAATCATTTCAGCCTCTCAGTGGCATAGCTGTGACCCTCTCAGAGCAAATGCTGCAAAAATACAGCTTGCTCTTCCAAATATCCGGAAGTTTCCTGAGCTAGAACATGATTATTGCCCTGAACACCATCTCTTAAAATGGCACATTATTTTCTCCATTAATTCTTGTCAGCCTTGGAGGAAAACTAAAGGCGTACTATTAAAACCACGCCATTATTTTGAGTAGTAGCATTAATTTCCTATCACACACGCACATACACACCCACACTGCCTGCAGAGTAATACAGGTCTGGGAAAAGCCAGACTGCTGGTTTTATTTAACAAAATTATTGCAGCGTGCACGTTTCAGTGTTTGCCTTAAATACAGTATAGTTTCCCGGCTGCAAGTAGATGCAGCAGCATCCAGCTGATGCCTTGCCTTCTGGGGGGAGTATTTGGCACGCTGTAGTAAGAGTATTTCCCACCCCGGGGGAAAAAACGATCACAGATATGCATGTGCATACCCAAACTCTGCACTCTTACATGTGTGTGCAGAGAGACTCACACTTTTTATGTACATGAATGAAAACAAACTGGTCTAAATCCTGCAAGAGAGAAAGAAAAAGAGAGAGCATGTACGTGTGCGTATTCGTGTCTCGCAGCTATAAGGCAATTATATTTAGATAGTTGTCTCATCCCAGAGGATGCTACTTCATTAACGGGCAATGAAAGAGTAGCTATGGTTACTTCTCAGAGTTCAGCTTTGACTGTAAAAAGATGACTGATTAAAATGACCTTTCGTAGACGTGCTAAAAGTCCGGCACCCCTGCCCACAGCCCTTAGCACTGCAGGACGAGCGGCGAGCCTCCCTCCCAGCTCCTTGCCCTCTTCCACCACGCAGCAAAGCCGAGAGCTCACAAACAAACACAAAACTTACTCCGCGCCAACACCCGCCGGCTAAAGCCGTTTGGGCAGATCCCGCCGGCAGAGCCCCACGCCAGCTCGCTGTCACGGACAACCCCACGGCTGGCTGTCCCCGGCCAGCCGCCACCAGCTCAACGGCACTCACCCAGCGAGCCCCAGCTCCAGAGGGAGGGCTGCTCCCCGTCCTTCCCTCGCTGCCCGGAGCCGCCTGCTGCTCCTGGAGGAGGAGGAGGAGGAGGAGGAGGAGGAGGAGGTGCACGGGCAGGAGCTGGCACCGGAGGGTTG
>VYZV01001387.1:73128-124907 GCA_013401275.1 Pandion haliaetus | reverse complement strand
AGGGGGGGTAGCCCTGCTCCGAGCCTCGGGGTTGGCGGGGGGCGGCATAAAACCTCCCGTCAGGGCAGGGTGAAGGATGTACGGAGCGGAGCGGCAGCCGCAGGGGTGCCGGGTACCCGCCGCAGCACGGGGAAAGGGCGAGAGCTCTGCCCGCTTCGGGGCAAGGTTGGGAGAAACATAACCCGGTGCCTGGAGAGGCTGGAGGGAGCGGGGAGTCTCTTGGCAGTAAGAGCTGAGAGCCGAGCTCTTCTGCTCTCTCTCTTGGTCACGCTTCTCTTCCCTCACGACTTAGGTTGCTCCCTCCTTCCCCCATGCCCACCGCCACATCTTGGCATGCTGTTTTTTCCCTGAGACTTTGGGATGCCCCGGCACGGTGCCCTGGGTCGCACCCTGGCACATACACCCATGACCCCAAAGAGGCACCGCAGCACTCTGAAACCCCATGGGCAGAAATTGGGATTGCTGCAGGAATAGAAGCCACAGCGCAAAACAACCCAAACCTCCTCCCAAACAGAACAGCAGGTCACTGTGGGGTGGGGCAGCTCCGGCATCTCAGCCAGACAGGGGAATTTTACTGCTGAGCACCCTCCTTATGGCAATAGGTGGGATAGCAGACTCAGCCTACCCTCATAACCAACGGTCCAGCCAGCAAGGCTCAGAAAAAACTTAAAGGGAGTAAGTAAAATCTTGCCTGCATAAGGCAGTGTGCACAAAGAAGGGAAACCCCTTTCCCAAAGATCTTATCTCTATAGGTAGATACTGGCAGATATGAGATTACAACAACAACAACAAAGAAGTGGTTTTTCTTAAAACCAGTTTCTCCAGCCAGCTACGTGTAGGGGTCTCCTCTGGAAGAAGCTTGCCACTTCTGGACTTGGAAAAGGGGCTATCCTATCCTATCCTACTACTGAAGGTGACTCAAACGCTCAGCCAGTGCCAAAACCAAAGCAAGGTGCTATGGGAACACATTCATTTTAGCAGCATCTGAAGCTCCTGGGCAATCCCATGTTCTGTTGTGATCTGGAAGATGGGTGCCTCACACACATTGCATCTGGGCACGTCCTTGCTGGTAGGATACACAGAGCTCTCCCTCTGGTTGCTCCAGGGTCTCCCTGAAACTTCCGCAGGGCAGCATGCACCAGGCTTAGTCCTCCTCCCTCTTACACAGTGGGAATGAAGGCACACTTCATTTGGTGTTCACATGATCAATATCTCCTCCAGATTTTAACAAACTGAGTCTTGGCAGGCCCGAGTCCCAGCTAACATACATCAACACAGCAGCCTCAAACCAGTCACTCCATTAACTTCCAGTATCTGGTTGTATTTGGCACTCAGTATGCACTGACACGCACGTGCATGCACACAGCTCCTCTGGTCTTTGCAGTTTGAGAAAAGATCAGTCACGGCCATATACTTATTTCAAATTATCTCTGAAGCTCTGCTTCTTTTATTGAGAAGCCAAATGAACTCAAACTAATTTCAAATTTGAATTTTCTAGGACAATAGGAAGGCACTGGAATTTAATTGATTTTGATTACCTGCCTTATTATTATGCTGCCAGTAGCGATAGTTCAGGTTGGTGTAATTTTAAATTTACTGTGAGATGAATCTGACATTTCTCTGCTGCTGAATAGAGGACTTGAGCGATTCTTCAGCTCTTCACAAAGATGTCATAATTAATTCAGCAATATCACTTCTGTAAGCAGAGAGAGAAAAGGAAGCCACAGAAGCACATACTCTGCGTCTAACAGCTGAATGAACGACAGGCTTACTTACTCCGGTCTTCCTGAAACCAATTGTATTTTTTTTTAACATTCAGCACAATTTCTGCTGCAAAGATACATCTTCCCCTCTCCTGCCAGCACACAAGTAGGACTTGTTAGCTGGCAATAATTTACAGCCAAAAGGTCAGCTAATCTTTCCCCAGTTGGCTCCAAGAAGCATTTCCATCCCTTGATCAGCCCAGAGCAAATTCTTCTGCAATCCAAGTCCAGCTGCTTTTCTTTGTCCCCTTTCTGAGGCGGCAGAGAGCACAGGGAAATGGATCCCCTGCCAGTATAAACCAGCATTGCCCTGCTGGCTGAAAGGGACCTCTGTCAAGATGAACTGCAGATGCTCCATCCAACCCTACCCCCTACCCATCCTACCCTCCATCCACCCTACCCATCCCACCTCATCCCCTTCCTCTTGCCATGGGAGCAGGAGAGATCACATCCCCTTCTCATCTGAAGAGGAGCTTTCCCCTCTGCCAGGGATGCTGGTTGGGAATCACTGCCCAGCTGGAGCACACAATGTTTTAATGCAATGGAAATTAAACAGAACTGTGAACTGGGACCAAAGTCTCTATTGACAGCGATATTATTTGAAAAGATAAGACTTTAAATGTGTACTGCACAAGATAAAACCTGGACAGGCAGACAATAGAAGAGTAGCTTTCTTCTTTTTTTTTTAGTCTTTTGAAAGCAAGATTGCCGAGCAGTCAGTGCTATAATAAATACATGTTTTTAAATGGTTTAGAGCAACTGGGAATATAAAAACCCAGAACATTAGCATTTACTTTACTTTAACTGCCTCACAGAATTAGAAAAAATCAGTTCCTTCATTTCAAAGCAGTTACATCTCCTCAAGCCAACTGTTAAAGAAAAATGAATTAAATTAATGTGCCCTTTTGAATTTAAGCACCAAACATTCAGAAGATGTGTGTATAAAAGCACCAGTCCTCCCAGGCAGCATATACCTACACACATACTGTATTTCTAAACATAGCATGCAGAAGGTATTTTCAAAAGATAAAACATACCTGAAATGTTTAGCATTTGTACCTGAAATGCTGAGCAGTTTCAGATGCAAGGAGTTACATCCCGGACCAATTTTTATCCCTGGCCTGGACCACTCAGCTGCCTCTAACAGACAAAGTCCCTCAAAGGCTTTCGCAGCTGTTGGCTTGTCACAGCAAACGGAAACAAGTAGCTCCAGTTTCTGGACCCTGTTCATGTCTCCCAATGCCTGGCCAACCTTGGAGGGACTGGATGGCTTGGGAGGCTAATCCTGCCTGCGTCTAAGATGCAGCCTTTGCATTTCATCCCAAAAGCCCAGTTCTTTCTCTGTTTTTCCTGTACCAGAACTCTTTTTTTCTGCTCTATCTTCCAATTCATTGGACAAAAAAATCGGTCAGTATTTTAAAGTTTGTTAATTGTTTTTTTACATTTTTACATTTTAAAAAGCTTCAGAAACAAGCTGAGGAAGAGCAGAACTAATGAAGCCCGTTTTCCTACAAATTTGTGGCCTTTATCCCCTCCATCCTCACCACCACCACCAATCGAATTCCACCATGTCCCCTGGGACACCTCCAACTCAACCAGAGGCAGCACAAGAGGCAGCACATGCTGTCACTGGTCCAAAGCTGCATGCCATTGTGATGGTCCAGCTGACCAACCCTTGGCCATCAAACCTACATCTTTCTGCTTCTCTGTAAATGATCCTCTGCCGGGTGACAAAATTTGTAGAAGCCTAATTGCCTTTGAGACAGCTACCCTTCTTTCAAATGTGATTGAAATTGGCCAACCTGTTCAAAAATGATGATGGTGGGGGACAGACTGGTGAGGAGACAGATGGCAGACAGCTCAGCTTCTTTAGCCTCAACTGAGCTGATTGAGAAGTGGGAATGCTTTCACTCTCATGGAAAATGATATCACTCTTTTGTTGAAATTCAAAACTTAGTTTCCCGACATTAAAAATGTGACTTTTCCAACTGGTCAAAATTAGGATGACATCAGGGATGTCTTGGCAAAACAATACTTGGTACTTCGCCAAGGAATGAAGCTGCTCTGAGCAAGGAATTAAAATGCAGCTGGAGGAAGAACGGTATAATCAAAACAATAAAACAAAACAGAGCTGGGAGCCCAGCGAGACCCACACGTGCTCGTGCTGAACAGCAGGCATCCCAGCAAGAGCGGCAACAAGTGGATTGCTAAGCCCACCATCGTATTTGCACAGCAGCATTGTACACCAAGCATGTAGAAAGACTGAGTATTTTACCATCGATTTTATGAGCAGCGCTGCCCAAATCTTGGCACCAAGATATGTGGCCTATTCCCCACTCTCCCTGAGTTCAATGCCAGCAGCTTCGCCGTAGCGTGTGCCGAGCTTGCACGGCGACACAGGCAAGTCTGCGCAGAGGAATAAGACAAAACCCACTCTGGTTAGCCCTGTGCTGGTGATCAGTCTGAGAAAACCCACCCAATGAAAAGCTCCTTTGTCACCACACATTGGCCAAGGATATCCCCACAAGGACTTCGTGAGGCTGTGGGCACTGTGAAGCCAGTGTGGTGTCCCCAGCGATGCCCAAGTCCTTTAGAATAATTGCCAGTACCCCTTGGTGTTGGGTTTACAGGGGAGCAATAGGGTGGAGCTGGCAGGGGAATTGAGGCTGGTTGATGGGCAGGGTGAATTTTAATTGGTTTTCAGAAAAATGCATGGGCTGAAACCAGTGTTATGAATAATCAGGCCAGGAAAGTGCTGCCCTGGTACCGACTCGGGCCACGCCACTGCCTCAGCAGTAGTGCCCACCCGAGCTCCCAAACTCCAGAGCAGCTTGCAGACAGCGTCTGGTTCTGAAGATCTCCCTCTGTGCCTGGAGGAGCTGCTGGGGGGCTCACTGCAGNCCAGCCAGCCCTGCTGCCGATGTCTCCAAAAATGTAAAGCTTCACCAGCACTTTCCCACCCCCACCCCTCTCAGCTGAGCCTGGTCGTCCCACCAACGTTAGCCCTTAGCAAAACACGTATTTTATCACCAATTTGCACCAAGGAAGGTGAGATTTTTCCGAACTCCCTCGTGTCTCTCTGAGCCTCCCAGCGTACCCCATTTCCCCACCATCCTTCTGATGAAGGTCTCTGGAGTGGGTTTCCCATGTACCCAGAGGCAGCTTGTATCAGCTGCCGTTGCTGAGACTTCCAGGGACTGAAGCTACCAACCATCACCAGAAAAAGAAACTCTATTTCTGGGCTGGTCCTGGAAAGCCAGCTCTGCGGATGCCAGCAGGGATTCAGAAATCGTGGTTTCTCATGTCTCCCTCAAAGACGGCACTGCTATTCTGAGAGGAACAAACTACCCCCAGTTTAAAATCACCATTTTGGAAATTTTTTTTAGCTTCTGTCTTTCTCTGTCTTAACATAGGCATAGATTACAACTGCAACCTGGCAGAAGTATACCACACACACAAATACATCGTGACCAAAGGTACATGCAAGCGTAAGTGGCCACCAGATAAAGACATATCCCTCACTGATGCAGTGATGTGCCTGGCCTCATATCAGCCCAATTTCAGGTCTCCAGCCCAATGCTTGAGCTTCTTATCTCTGTTTCCAAAGCGAGCCACATCTGCCCCATGGCCACCCCAACCGCTACAGGGGCATCCCTCAGTGTCCCATACATACCACCAGGATGCCAACAAAGCTGGTATCTACACAAAGGAGACACATTGGTGACACTGACCCACACGTGCCTTGGTGCAGGTACCAACACATCCGTGGGCGTACAGGAGAAACAATGGCTGGGGGACCACCACAGAGTTGGGTGCGAGGGGCTGCTCCCCCAACTCCTGCTGGGGGTTGGGTGAAAGACTGGGGAGTAGCAGACACCAAATGCATAGCCAGCACTTTTCCTTCCCTATGTAGAGCTGGCTGAAAGGCAGTATATGGGTGGAGGCAGAGACACAGCAGGGCATGGGAACCTCTTCAGTCCCCCCAAGCATCCAAGCAGCCTCCACCTGCTGCTGCAGGGCCCCTCTGTCCATGTGGATGGACAGGGGGACCAAGGAGGGGGGATATTTCCCATTCCTCCCAGTTATGCATTATGCACTGGACACCTGCATCTTTGTTCTGAGCAAAACACATCCACCTCTCCTAGATGCATATTCACTTGGTTCTGCCACATCACGAACAAAAAGGAAGATATGCTGGTTTTGCATGTGTACATGAGCCATCTGCTTCCATTTTATTGATAAAAACCTATAACAACAGCGTTCACTATAGCAAAATAAGACTGTTTCCAAGGTGTGGATGGTTGTATGTGTGTGTGGATAATTTCAGCCCAGAATTCTGCAGAAGCCGGGTTTAATGTTTTTTTTTTTCCAGTCAGATATCATCAAGACATTAGTATTCCTAACGCAGCATATAATTAGCGAGAGGCAATATATTGTATGATCATGCACGTTAGCACTTAAGTAGAATAAAAATGTTTCATTGTCAAGTACATGAAAAGCTAAGAATAAACCCGTACCACTCTTCCTGTTGAATATCCAAACATCTTTTCATCGTATTTTTCATCTTTTTTATCATGGTTTTGCACTTCAGATATCTCTTTCAATCACACACACAACAAGTGAAATGATGCTCATACCATTCTGGTGGTCTCACCAGTCAGTATCAGCCATTTATTAACTAGATTGAAGGTACAATTTTCAGTGTAAATCTTTGAACTTTACAAAAGTGAAAAGGGTACATGAATTTGTTTCTTATAACCTTCACAATATGAACAATTCTCCTTTTATAGATGTATTTATCACAAAAATAATTCAGCAATAAATTCAAGCTCTAGAAGACTTGCTTTTGCACCCACAGAAGTTAGAGACCTGGTATTTTTATTAATTTGTCTGTATTGTTATTATTTAGAGTGATCAATTTATAGGTAAATGTGGTGCTTGTGCATCTCAGGCTGGGAAAGGAGAGCTGAGATCTTTATTACTCCTGACGCACCCTCAGCCACAGGGCTGAATTACTCAGAATACCAACCAGCATGCTACCTGCCCGCAGTCTGCACTGAGGATATGACAGCAATGAAAGGAAAAAAAACCTTACAGGTGGATTATTCTGCTAAACCCCTACCAGGAGGGAGATGCAGTAAGTAGGCTTACAATGTTGTTCTGCGGCAACGTACCCCAGCAGCGATGGATGTCCACTCACAAAGCTGGTGGAGGGGAAGGACTACCATGTCATAGGGCGCGTGGAGGAAAGAGGAGATGCACACACACCTCAGCCACTGTCCAGCTGTGAGTGCGGCAGTGAGATGACAAAAACCTGCACCTGCCAGAAATGGTATTATCGTTCCAATATAGAAAGAAGCCAATACACACTAAAAATACCTTATTATATACAGTATATTTAAATCAACAGTCACATATACATTGAGATGTGTTTCATGCAAATGCCTGGGGGCACTCTACCACAAAAAAAACATTTTTATATATACACATATAAATGCCACTCAGTATTTAAATGCTAAGTCTACCAAATGATTACTTCATTTACTCTTCTTGACAAACAAATTCTCTGCTGGGAAAAAGTCAATGAAGTTACAGCTGAGAATACAAGCCCAGCAAGACAAAAACCACAGCAGTGCCAGCAGAGGACTATGGGAGAGATGTGGTACCGGTTTAATTGGAAAACTTGTGCTTGAGGTGCCACGTAGTGACAGCAAGAGATTGGAGGACAGGTTTTATCCTGAGCACCATGAACATAAAATATTGCTACCAGGCACGGACCTGACTTGGAGCAGACCTCTATAGATATTAATGAGAGGATGGGAGATGTGATGATGAAGACGGTGTGAAGGAAAAGCACCTGGAAAGTGTTAACAAGACACAACAGGGTTGAGGAAAGCTGGCAAAATTATATGATTTTTCCCAGCTGCTAATGAAGAGAGAAATTTGCAATGCTCTCCTAAGTCTGAGAAATTAAGGGAGAGGGAAGTATTTGGCACAATAAAATGCCCTCCCTGGAGGTCAAGGCTAATTAATGGTTGTGGGACTCAGGAGAGAATTTAGCTTTTGTCTGAATCCTGAATCCTTCTTGTTCTTTGCCCATGGCCAAGATCAGCTTTTCATCTCGTTACTCAATGAGACCATCCCACGCTGGGTATGATGTTACAGGGGATAGACACTTCCAGAGTATTTGGTATCTATTTGATGGTCACCTATTACATTCAGCAGGAAACTCAACAGCCAGGTGATGTCCTCACTTCCTTGCACCTGCAGCTGCCAAAGGAGCTGTGATTTCTGTTAAACCACTTTTGTTAAGTAAAACCCAACGATTTGCTTTCCAATTTTCTAAAGAGATGAGCAACTAACAGGTCTGAACAGAGCTTCATAGCTCCCATCTGGCTTTTGGGTCTCCTCTTCAACTTTTTCCAACCTTAGTTGTCTAATACTCACTGGATGCAACATGGTGACCATACAGTTTGTTGTTGTGCAAGATCATACAGACTACCACAGCCTACCTGCATTGCTGTCAAGCGGCAGACTTCCTTCTGCTTCATCAGTGGTACCTTGTAGGATTCAGGTTTTTATGTCCCTGTGATGGGCAATACCCAAATCCCATGCAGGTTCCCAAATTAGGATCAAAAAAGCCTCAACATTGGACTTTTATCTGCTTTCTACAAGCAGAGTTTTCCCTGCTCTGTGTGTAAAGACCTGTCTAGTGACAGAGCTTTGCTCAGGCTGTTCAGCTCTGCAGTGAGATCTCAAAATTCATCCTCCCATGACAAACTCAGGAGCACAAGGGGAAAACAAAAAATCTCACCTTCAGCCTTCTATTTTGAGGGAGCAGCACAGGGAGAGCCCAGTGCGCAGCTCTCTTCTTACACCCTCATTTGTACAGATGGCTTGTGCGGAGAAGAGAGGGATTGTAACACTAGAAGAGATGAATGGTATCTACCAAGTTCTTTATCCAGGCTACAGTCAGTATTGACCTATATCTGCTTCATAAAGGTGAAAAAACATGGATAGCTGTGTGGGTTGAACGGGAACATCTTCCTGCTGCCAGCTGGCAAACAGCTTGGGGATTACAGCATAAGGATTAATAGCCTTTGTCATTTGTAAGTGCAGATGCTAACCTTACTCACATGACAGACTGATCTTCTTTGGATTCTGTGCCTGTTTGCTGTTCCAGAAAGATGACCTTGGGCTGCTGTGAGAGACAAAATATTTACACATTCATTTCTTAAGGCCTACAGCGTAGGCTGCAGGAAGACACGAGCTCACTCTGCACCGAAAAAAAAGAAAAGAAAAAAAAACCCAAACCAACTTGTACGCTTTCATCGGATCTGGAGCTAAGGAATCATGCAGAGAAACTGGGTTTCAGCTAAGGCTTGATGCCCCTGCAGCCTGGATGTGCTGCTTTCTGGAGTACAGAGCAAGAAAACACCAAGCTCTATGGCAGCACACGCACACTGAGAGCCTTCCCTCCCCACCACCTTCCCAGCCACTGCTTAGGGTTTTCATTTCTTGCATGACAGCTTGTTAAATCTGCACCAGATTCCAAATAAACATATAAACCAGCTACGTTGAATTATCCTGTATGTCCTTCCAAGCTTTAGGATCTGTCAGCTTCTAGCTGCTTTTATCACAGAAGCAGATCAGCTGGGAGCCAGCATCAGTGCCTGGGGTATGTGAATGTATTTGCTGGGGTAGTGCACGCTGAAGGGAAAAACCTGCCTCATTCAAAGTGTGAGCTCTTCTACAAGCCCTGGCTGCTTTTTTTTTCCCTCAAACCATAGTTACAAACATCACACTTAGTGCATTTTAAATGGAAAGTGGATGTTCCTGCATACTAATTCCTTCAGGCTCTGTTGTCCTTTTACAGAACACAATGCTACAAAAAAAAGAAGCAAGCAAGTACAGAACAGGTTGTTTCCTCTGTCATTAACTCGGTCCACAATGAGGTGAACGGGTGTCCCTACTTTGTAATTATTAAAGTATCACAGCCCAAGCAACAAACTTCAAACTCCACAAGTGGACTAGAGAGCAGGGAGGCAAGGCCTTGCTCATGAGCATCATAACTTTAAGATGACCCCTCCAGGAGTCAGCTCCCCTTGAGCCCGGGGATAATGCAATAGGGAAGGCCATATTCTTTGCTCAGCCTTTCTGTCCACCACCTTTCGTGCTGAAGGGCAGAAGGCAGCTGAGAGGCAGAGAGATGAAGTGCAGTGATCATACAGATTAAAGATGATGATAAATATGGGAGTGGAAAGAAAGCTCTGCAGGCACACTAGCTCCAAGGTCATCACCAGCTTCAACTGAAGGAGAAAACGAACTGCCACCAGAGGAAATGCCTGCTCCTCTGCCAAGCAGCCACCTTAGGCTTTACGCTGGAGAAATGATCAATAGCAGCTGGCAGCCTTTGGTTTTGTGCGTCCAAGAACATCTAAAGACACTCATGACTGAAGATCAGTCGACTATGTAAAGCACGAAATAACTTCTTGGGATCTGCAACTGCTAAAAATATATCCAAGTATTGTCCATGTGTCCCAGCAGCTGCACAACCCACATTACCCTGCAAGGGAAATGCAGACAAGCCAGAGGGACAGGAACAAGCAGGCAACAGCAGGGTCCAGGTAATTAAAGACACTGGTAAAAAGGAAACCTAAACAAATCAAATGATGCAGCGGACCATCCAGATAAAGCCTCTAAAAATGGGCACTTCAGTAAGCTATAGCTGTAGCTCAGTGGGCTAAAAGAGGTACTCATTTCTGTGGGCATCAGTTGAAAGTCAGCATTATTACAGGGAATATAAACGTGGTGAGATCATTCTGTTCTGTTGTCGATAGACATTAAAAACAAAAAAATAAAATAACAGCAGAGAGCCTAGCAGGACAGGGGGGTGGCTGGCTGGAGAGAGACCAAGGAAGGAACAGACTGCAACTAGCTGAACGCCACTGTTCAAGATACAGAGATGTATCCAGTTGCCCACAATATTCTGGGCTTATGCCAGTGCAGTTAGTTCGTTCCCACACAATGGTTTTGTGGGTTTTCGGGCTTTTTTTTCTTTTTTTTTTCATGAGAAGAAAATTCAAATAAGCTGTAAGGGGATCCCAGACAGTGGTGTCAAAAGGGGATGAATTATCTTAGAAAATACGAGTGCATTAGGAAACCTCCATAATCTGGACTTGCAAGTGCCCAAGTATTCTCAGAACCAGGTCAGCTGTTCCTTTCCTGCTCGCTGAACTCCCCATGGCCTTCCCACAGCTCTTCTCCCCACTTGGAGCCCCACAGAAGCAGAGATCAGGCATCAGCATCGGCATGATGTGGATGGAGGCCAGTGGAGCACAGGGCCCCACGTCTACCGATCACTGCCAACTGAGAGCCAACTGCAAGTCAAGATTCCAAGAAATGGAAACGTTTCTGGAAATTCAGTCCTGTCAGCCACTTCTAAAGGAAACAGGGGTTAAAGCAGTGACTGAAAGGGCAGTGGTATTTACATAAGAAAGACCTTGAGCACAAGCTCAGCCTGTATCAATATTAGCAATGACTAATTCAATCTGTCAATGGGAAGAATTACAGGAGCTCTGGAATATGGGGGAGCTGCTGCAAAGCCTTCATTTAACAGACAGTCAATACTGAAAAGAAATATAAACCACAAAAGCAACAAAAATCACAAAATACAGCTAGCTAGCAGGAGCACCCCCAGCACTGTGTTCATCCCAAGATTCCTAAATTCCTCCATTGCTTCAGTAGGAACTTAATGAACCCCACAAATGCACTGCTCAAGGTACAGATGTGCCAACAGGTTTAGCAGCAGCTCCAAAACCCCAGTGTTCCCCTCACCTCTTCCCTTTTCCCTTCCCTCCAAATTCTTCCGGTAAAACATCAAGCCAAAATGTTGTTGCAAGGATGCAACAACCTGCTTCCATCAGAGCCAAGTTTTAACATGTGCTCAGATATTAACTTACTCTAAGTAAGCTATTTTCACTTGCTTTCCTCTGACTCCCAATACTGTACACTGAAATTATATATTAAAATTAAATTCCCTTAATGCTGTATGTTCAGAAGAGATCTTGATGTGAAAACAGCATGGAAGTCCAAAACCAGTTTACTTCATTGCTTTTTAAAATTATCTTTTCCACGGATTTTTTTTAATCACACTGTTATAAATCTGGATTATCTCCAGCTCACTGCTGAAACATATTATCAACTTACACTTTTCCCTTAGCTAATCATTAAGCATAAGCAACACTTTGCAGGTTCAAGAAATTATGAAGAGAATCTCAGTAAGCTTATTATACATAGACATCCCAGATAATAAAATTACTTAGAAACACTTGTATATACATTTTATGCAGTTCAGGAAAAAAGATGCAGAGAATGGAAAACAGCTGAAATCAGCAAATGCACATTTTGAATTGAGCTGTTTCCTCTACTTCTTTTCCAGTAGAAAAGTACATGATAAAAAACCATTTCTATTCCGCTGGTTACCACTCAAATGCTCATTTTCTCTCGCATTGGTAATACAGCAGCATTAACAGTGCAGTCAAAACTGTATTTGTTTGCTGAGCTGTATTTGGGTTAGATCCTGCTTTGTGATACAAAGCCCTAGTAGTGCAAAGCAGGTATTATGCCAGCTTATCTAAGCAGTGGAGGACAACCCTCCTGCATAGGATACTCATCAGTCTCACCAGAAAAATGATGCTCAGACAGGTAAGTGATAAGAATATATAAAACCATGGCCTGTAGAATAATTTGTATCACCTATACCAAAGTCCTTCTACATGCAGATTATTCTGTCTGCCTCATGAGGACAGACAAAGCCTGTGTGTATGACACCAAGTGATAACCTGTGTGTACCACACCACTGCCCCACAGGGTCTGGCTAGCCTGGATGTGATGCAAACCAGCACCGAGGCTCAATTTTGGTCAAACAGCCAGTGCTGAAATATGCACCAGTTAGTTTTGCACAGCACCGTTGAAGGGAAGGAGACAGCTGTGGGGCAGTAGAAGGCAGAATTTGGTGCCAGGTCTCAGTAAATGACAAAAACAAAACATGAATCAGTACAGACAAACCTTTTCAGGAAAATATTTCCTGTGTCTTGCAGGAATGGGGAAATGGCAGTCCCCTCTTAGAGAGTGTGGGGAAGAGGAGACTGGGCGGCTGACAGTATTTGAAGATCTCAGCACCCTACTGACTATGTACCATCACTATACTAGACAATTAACATCCTCTGCTGTGTCACATACAGCATCACAACAGCTAACAACTGCTAAACTTTCAGTAGTCAAGTAGCAGACTAAGACATGCCCCCTATCTGTCGTCTCCATGACTCCAACTCGCAGAGACAGGAAAAAAGATTAAAATGGAAAATGACAATATAGTCTGAAAAGTAACTACATAAAAGTGTCATCACCTCATCCAGCAAGCCTGCTCCTTGCATTGTTTTCTGTTAAGATGCAGGAAGCGTAATATTTTTCTCTGATGTTAGTTCAGCAGAGCCAATAGCCCCTCTAGGGGAGTCCCCTGGATCCTACCCCTTGCCTGCAGGAGAGCTCGCCCCGAAGATGAGGTGGCATGGTGTATTGGGTTTGTGTGGCAAGGTTGGGGGTGTGTGTGTGTGTGTGCGCGATTTACAGGGGTGGTTTCTGATAAGAAGCTGGTAGAAGCTTTCCCTATGTCTGACAGCCAATACCACCTGGCTCTAAGATGGACCCGCTGCTGGCCAAGGCTGAGCTAATCAGTGATAGTGGTAGTGCCGCTGTGATAACATATTTAAGAAGGGAAAAAGTTGTGGGGACTTGGAAATGGCAGCCGGAGAGAGGAGTGAGAACATGTAAGAGAAACAACCCTGCAGACACCCAGGTCAGTGAAGAAGGAGAGGGAGGAGGTGCTCCAGGCGCCAGAGCAGAGATTCCCCTGCAGCCCGTGGGGAAGACCATAGTGAGGCAGGCTGTCTCCCTGCAGCCCATGGAGGTCCACGGTGGAGCAGATATCCACCTGCAGCCCGTGGAGGACCCCACGCCGGAGCAGGTGGGTGCCCGAAGGAGACTGTGACCCCGTGGGAAGCCCGCACTGGAGGAGGCTCCTGGCAGGACCTGTGGATCTGTGGAGAGAGGAGCCCACGGAGCGGGTTTTTTCTGGCAGGACTTGTGACCCTGTGGGGGACCCACGCTGGAGCAGTTTGCTCCTGAAGGACCTGCACGCCGTGGAAGGGACCCATGCTGGAGCAGTTCATGAAGAACTGCAGCCCATGGGAAGGACTCACGCTGGAGAAGTCCGTGAAGGACTGTCTCCTGTGGGAGGGACCCCACGCTGGAGCAGGGGACGAGTGTGATGAGTCCTGCCCCTGAGGAGGATGAAGCAGCAGAAACAACGTGTGATGAACTGACCGTAACCCCCATTCCCCGTCCCCCTGTGCTGCTGGGGGGATAAGTAGAGAATCCGGGAGTGAAGCTGTGCCTGGTGAAGAAGGGAGGGGTGGAGGGAAGGTGTTTTGAGATTTGGTTTTATTTCTCATTACCCTACTCTGGTTGATTGGCAATAAATTAAGTTCATTTTCCCCAAGTTGAGTCTGTTTTGCCCGTGATGGTAATTGGTTGAGTGATCTCTCCCTGTCCTTATCTCGACCCGGGAGCCCTTTGTTATATTTTCTCTCCCCTGTCCAGCTGAAGGGGGGAGTGATAGAATGGCTTTGGTGGGCACCTGGCGCCCAGCCAGGGTCAACCCACCACACATGGTCTGGCATATTCTGCTGCTCAGTGTGGCAAAAACAGTCCCCTTCCAGAGCCCAAGAAGATATGACAGGGTAGCACATCTGAAGAGCCCTCAGCAAACTGAATTGTGCTTAACTGAATCGCAGAGAAATCACTGATCTATAAGCTTTCCTGTGTAATGTTCACAGAAATGCTTTTCTGAATGAACCTCACTTTTAAAAAACAAAGTAACACATAGGCAAAACAACATGAAGAAAAGAGTGATTCAGGCACAAAGGTGGATGTGCAGCTTGTTCTGGTCTTTTTTGGTATTCATGATAACAGAAGCCATGAACTTCAAGTAAGCGTCTAAACATGCACTGTATAATTGTAATATAAAACTGATGCTAGTTATCTCTTGTGCAAACCTATGGCAATGCAGGCTAACAAGTGCACAGGATGCCTAATTAAAAATACTGGTAGTGTTTAGTCCTAATATCAATTGTTAGTATACAAGAACAGTACTAATGTCTAGGCACTTAAAAGTTGACAGCGAATTCAAGAGTGCTTTCCCACGCTGCCTGAAAAATATATCATCCAGTCTACAGTGGTATCAAATGCTTATTTCTAGGACTTAGAAACACAGTAATAAAACAGGGAGAGAATGTGATCTGCATGCAGGTTAGCCTTTCTGGGAGCTATCTGCATGTCAAGAACATTTGCAAACTTCATTAATATAAATAAGGGAGGGGGGGAAGAGAGAGTTTACCCCAGAAGAAAGCAGCACCAAAATCAGTCTGTGATGATTCAAGCCTATGACAAAATGAGCAAGACAATAACCAAGGAAAGGATTTAGTAGGTATTCCCATTGCTTCTCCCTAGGGTTAATTATTTGAATGTAGAAAATGCAGGACAACCTGGAAAGACAGGAACTAAACTTGCTTCCCAGGCCTTTCCACATTTAATATCCATGACTGCTGACACTGAAGACAGGTTAAAGCGTACGTGACCTGTCAGAGCACAGTGCCTGCCATGGGATAGCTGTTTTCTGCTGACTGAGAACAAAGGAAGACAGCCCATAGTCCCAGGACCCACAGGCTGCCCCGGTAACCACTAGGACTCCAGTAGTGTATGCCACCTGCAGACCTGCATCCCCTTCGATTCCTTCATTTCCTGCCAATGACTTTGCTCTTCCTCTCCACTGCTGTTCTGACCCATAGAAATCCAGCCGATCATCTCTTTGCGCTTCATGCTTCGTCTGTTGTATATGGAGATCATTAGTGTGACATCAGAGAGCTGGAAAAGGGCAACCTGGAAGATGAAAGTTTCTTTGTAGACAGGGTTGGGCTGTCCTCGACGGATGGAAGTCTTGCAGCGAGACATCTCCTGACCCACAGAGTTGCGCAGGCAGAGCTTTCCATAGGTGTCTAGGACAAAAAAGAGGAAATAATATGTTTAGCACAGGTGACAGACTAAATGAAAGTCCCAAGCGGTCAAAAAACACCAAAAAAACCTCCAAGTAGACCAGCTTTGTCTGCAGTGAGTAACAGATGAGGGCTAGACTGCTCTCCTTAGTAAAATCCATGGGGCGAGAAGCAGCAGGTGAAAGCACCTCTTGGATTTCCTCATATTCAGCTGGGGAGAAAAAGGAAGGAAACTGATGAATGTTTCAGCCCTGCTCTCTTGGAAAGAGCAGGAAATCTGGCTCCCAAGCCTAGCAAACCTAAGACTAATTGAAACTATGGGCATCTCTGTGGATTCGCCACATCAAATGGTGCGTCTCCACCTTCCCTTCTTCTCCCTCACAACCAAGCTTTGTTTGGGCTGTCTTACCAGGGCTTCCCTTGGCTGCACTTGCCTCTCCACCACTCTCCTTTGGAAGAATGCCTCTATGACCTATTATTTGAGATAGCAAACACAAAGGGTCCTGAAAAGGAGGGAAAGGAAACCTGCATACACAGTGAAATGACTTGATCTTGCATGACAGTTTCAAGGTTTTTTTCCGAATTCTCATCTTACTTTTTTGGTGGACTCAAGGTCAATCTTATTTGCTGTTTAAGTCAATACAAGGAGTAAAAATGCTTAGTAGATACAGCGAAGGGATGGTCCAAGTCAGTGTTCCCATAAATCCACCCTTAAAACTCTTGCTGCATCCTGTATTAATTAGTTCACCTCTGTTATGTGGTCGCTAATACTGTGGTCTCAGGCAGAGCTCTGTGGTCCCAGTCCTCCACAGACCCAGCTCAGTGTAGGTTTTCACCTCGCTCTGCACGTGACGATAACAGATCACTTGGCTAGAAAAGTCCCCTCCTAATCCCTTCGTAATCTGTGCCTGGGTTTCTGCAAGTATTATTTCAGAGTGTGCTGAAGATAGGAAATAAATAACAAGCCTCCGTCTCTTGTCTACAGCATGTCTATCCTCCTCTGTTCCCGTTTGATGTGCTATTTTACGCACTTATCTACTGAGCAACACAAGGTGTGAAATTACACTTCAGGTGTGAAAACACTTCTGTGTCTCCAAAGCAGGGCTTTCCACTCCTCTCAAACTGTTCCACTGAAAAAGCTGTCAGGAGACTGACAATCGAGAAGCAAATTGTGAGCCTGCACAGCTGTACAGCTATCAAGTTACTGCAGGGAAAGTTCAGTCCAATCATTAGTTGGGGGTGCCAGCTTGGCTCCCAGTGTAACACCGGAGATGAAGAAGATCTTGCCAACAGACCTACTTGTTAGACAGAAAAGCAGAGCTCTGACATGAATTAGTTTCCTGATTTTATCTGGGAAGGAAAGAACTGCTTTATCAAGAGGTGGACTAATTCCCATAGTAATATTCAATATTGGTGGTGCTGAGAGACTGAAATCTGTTACAACTTCAGACCCATCAGAAACACAAAGCCCAAGACAGAACTCTCTCTTCTAGCTCAACTCAATGTGAAACCACGCAAGGTAACTACCAGACACAATCTCTCGCAGTACTCATAGAGAAGTCACTTTGCTTTGCACAGACAAACCATAACATGCACTGAAGCATTCCTCGTGTGGAAGTCCTGGCTGCTGGTCTGAGGCTACAGGGAACTCCCTGGAAATAAAGGTAAGTGGGGAGTAGGGGTTTTACAGATTTTTTTAATGTATTCACCCCTTTTTTTTTGTGAGGAGGGGATTTCAAAATAGTGAAAAATCTCTGCCAGACTCATTTTTAAATACAAAGAAGCAGCTAATTAGTACAATTCCCTGTTTGAATTTTAAAATTTTTCTTCCTTTCAAATTGGAAGCTTACATTTTCTGCATAATTTCAGTGTATTTTCCAAACCAATCCCATTTTCAGGCAGAAAGCTGAAGGGGCTCATTTCTGCTGACACACAAGAGGTGAGTGCTGAGACCTAGGAATTCATAGAGAAGAGACCCTCTCTATTTGCTCCTGGCCCAATACCTCCATTTTACTCTAGAACTGCTTTGCTGAGAGTGAGGGCATTTGATTGGGATCACAGTAGGGGCTGGGAACAGTCAGCAAGGGCAGACCTGGGGCATGGAGCAGCACTGGAAAGGTCCTGCCCCTGGACCCCTTGGCAGCTGCTGGGAGGGTTTTGCCAGCTATGCTGGGGCAGGGGACAGGCAGAGCGGAGAAGCAGTGTGCTGCCAAGGACTGCTACAAACACCCTCATTGCAATCCAACCTGAGCATGGCAATGTGCAATGTAACTAACAGCAGATGAAGTACTTTTTCAGCTTATCTTCCCATGCTACTTGAGGGAAAGGTCACCCACACATGCCCGTATCTCTTTTTCTGAGAAGATGGGGACAGGACTGAGGTCTAGGTTTTCCTCTCAGTAAATCTTCCTATCATCCATTCTTCTTACTGCTGCCAGTATTGGCAGCTCAGGTGGGATTCATCACACCTAACTGCAGGCACATTCATTTTAGCAGTCCCCAAAGGAGTCAACCAATTTATAATCAATACCACCGAAGAAGCATAAGGCATAATTCAGCAGCAATCTAGTAGACAATGCTACAATTAAAAATTATTTAGGTTTTAACACTAAAGCAAGTGCCACAGCTAAAACACCTCATAGGATGCTGTTTCAGGATGTTCCAGTTAATTTTCCAGGCAATGAATAGATGAGTTTCTTGCAGTCATAAACTCTAGGATATCACATCCCTGACTGAGGCCACAACTTCTGCAAGTGAGGAGTAATACAGCTGGCTTTAAAGAAAACCGAGCACTGCACGACCAATGGCTTAAACCCAACAGAGATTAAAGTCAGAAAATTAGGCTTTTTCTTTAATACACATCAGATCTGCTACATAATTCTGCACCAAGACCCTGTCTATACAGTACCAAGGTCGGTAGGGATTCTGCACATATCATCTGGATCAGGCAAGAACGTGCAGGCTGGAAGGAGACTACGCTCAGGGCAGAGCTAATACCAGGAGTCCTATTCATCCCCGTGAAAACACAGGCACAAAACCAGTGCAAGTGACAACTAAATCAGGTTGCTAATTCTTCTCAAATTTATTCCACTGGGTGTATTTTACCAGCCAAAAGAATCAATCTTGCCTGAACAGAAATAAAAGAGTAGGTGTGGATAATATATTTAGCATATGAAATTTGCTTGGCGGAGCTGGTACGTATAAGGCTGAGCTGTTATTCTACTTCACTAAGCACATTTTAAGATTGTGGTTTGCCCTTACTGCATTGTGCTCTTTGCAGCACCTTTTTAGTTGTCTTATCAGCAAACACTTCCTAGTTCTCCTTGCAGTCCAGTCTAGACCTCTGAGATGGAAAGCCCTCCCCTCCAGTTGGCGTTGCCAAAGAAAATCCATCCCCAGATACCCAGTGAAATCAGTGGAACTACACCAAGGATGAACTTGAAAATTTACTGAGGAATGTATGTGTGAGAACATCTATTCACTATGAAGGCAAACATTTTCCATCTAATTACATGCTCAGATTCAGTAATGGCCTCATTACTGTGGTATCTCAGCACTCTATGCTCTTCAGTGTATTTACTTTCATGCCACCTCTGTCAAGCACAAAAGGAGAAGAGAGATTAAGGATTACATTCTTTAAAATGCCTAAATGCTCACCTTCTATTTTGGCACCTATCTCACTGACATGAAGAAAAGCGTGACCTCTTAGTATCTTGGAGTGTCTGAGACTGCAGCTTGCCCATGGTTACTCAGAAGTCTGTGAAGAAGCAAGAACAAAGTCTAATTTTGCAGAGACCAATTTTAGCACCACATCCACCAGGCTCTCCTTTCCATACAGGCTTTGGAACAGAAGTTCTTGCTACAGATAATTTTTACTCTAAACTCATCTTTCATCTCTGGTATGAGTAGATTGAACAATGTTCACCTCTACATAAATTATCAACACCTCTGCACTTAATACCAGAGTGAAAAGCACTAAATCAAGGAATGCTGCAAGAAGCCAGGCACATTTTGGGCTAGCGCTGCATAATCTTACTCCAGAGGTTTGGCCAAACCTCTCCTTTTGCAAACTGCTCTGTCTCCATCAACACTGCCCCAACCATAAAACACCTCTTGAGAGCTCATCTGCAAAGGCAATCAGTTTATCTGTGATTCTTCTAATGACCCATTTCTGTCATCATCCTTCTAAGGGAACTAACCAATAACGACAGCTCAGAGGAATAATCAACTATAATTTATACGTTCCTGTTTTTGGAGCAGGGACCATAGTGTGCATTCTGCTTTCATTTACCCTAAGCTCCACCGTTATTAATAAAGCTGACCGGTGAACTAAACCACTGCAAATACAAAAGCATCTAACCCCCTGCTTAAATTTATATTTATAAAGGAAATAAACAACCAAAGACTCTTGACCCCTCGTACAACACAGTGCCGAACGGACTTTCCCACCCGTGCTCCAGGCAAGCTAGCTCATTTCCAAAAGCATTATAACCATGTCAGCGTGCTGCAATCCAGACTAATAACAGCCGCAGTAAAATAAAGCCTTGGGCCTAGAGCTTAATTTCACCCAGCTGGCATACCCACATTCCTAGCCTACATAATAAACGGCAGCATTGTGCAGCAAAGCAGCCCCAGAGCTCGAGTCTGTGCTACTCTGTACAGTGCAGCTGAACACGAGGTCTCAGTTTGAGACCCAGAAGACTACTGCTCCATTAGTCGTGGCTTTATCTCCCCACTAAACCAGCAGTGGGGCAGAAATACTCTGAACGTGGCTCACTGCAGCTGGATTGGGAAAAAAGCAGGGAGGAGAGTTAGACCCAAGCTTTTGTTCCCAACCCCACATCACAAAAGTCTAGATTAGGCCAGAGGCAGCTTGTGGCCTACTCTATAAATCATACAAGAGCTGAGAGCTGCCTACTATGTTACTGAGGAGCCAACTTTTCTTCCCCTATTCCACCAAGCCTCTGCTGCTCAGGTCCCCTCTCCCGTAGCTGGCAGCTCTCATGCAAGGGAGAGGCTGGGATCTGGCAACCTTCACGACATGCAAGTCATCCGAGAACTGCCCAGCAGTACCTGTAATTTAAAATGCAGCAGAAAGGAGTGCACTGCTCCCTGGAAGCACTGTTTGGCCTGATGGGAGGGAATTGCTAGCATCAGTGACTTGTTTCATGCAAGGAGACAGGCTGCAGAGGGGCAGGAGATGAGGGCTCCCTGGAAACAATGCCCAGGTCTCTCAGGAAGGAAAGCTGCTTCCAGAGAGCGTTCGAGTCCAGTTCCTTGATGATCCTCCTCTGCTGCCACAACACCCCATGCCCACTCCATTTTACAGTGCCAGCCCTCACCTGGGACACGTGTCAGGCTGTGGAGCCAGCTTACCACCTCCCTGTACTCTCCAGCCCCGAGTAGATGCAGCTTTAGTCCAGTCTTACACAGCTACAGCATAACACAGACACCTCTCCAGATGCACAAGGTGACTCTCCTGTAATAAGGGCACTTCAACACTTTCCACACTGTACATTGGGCTTTATGACTTGCTGCTGCCTTAGAGAGGGTGTGGGAACTTTAACCGACAGCGTTATCACAAAGCATGAATGCACACCTTCTCAGCAATGGCAATGGTAGCAGCATGATGTAAGGATGCTTCAGCCTGGCTTTTCTCACCTCCAGCAGTGGTACCCACAGGCATGACTTTATTATACAGCCTGTCATCAGATCTCCTGCAAACACTGCTCTGTAGTTGTACTAAACATTCAGCTCCAACTGAAATTTGGAATTAGGAGAGTTCTACCCTGGAAGCAATGGCTTTGTCTTCTGCTTGTTTTGGGACGGGGGAAAAAAAAAATTTTTTTTTCTTGTTCACAGCTATGGGAGTGGGAGAAGCATCACCATACATTCCACTTCAGATGCACTCCTTTGATTCAGAAATATCTTCATTTTTATACCAGAAAGTATAACATGGATTATATTTTCCATAGGCATTTTAGAAATATAAAACTATTGAAAACATTACTGGATAACAGCATGCTATCACTGGATGTCTAATTATCGTGGAGCTTCCCCCACAAAAATCTCACAATCGCTCCTTAAAAGTCCATTATTCTGTGACTTACTTTTCTGAGCCTAATCAGTCCCAGGTTTCACATGTGGTGGGAAGAGCTGTACCAAGCCAGTCCATTCACCCAACAGTACCCAATACCACATGCCTTAGTAAGTCTATAAATATATGGCAAATACAGCATATGCCAATTCTCTCCCAAATACTCTCCCAGTCTCCAGAGACTTCTGACTCAAGATAATTCCTCAGTCAGAGGCAGTGTCTTCATACTTAATGGCCCTCAGTGGAGCTTTCTTCATGAATTTGTCCTGTGCTGTACCAAACTCAAGTAGACTTCTAGCAACCACATTATACAGTGAGGGACTCAATGGTGTAAGTGAAGAGCTGTGCCCTCTTAAGGATCTGCTACCTCGTTGCTTCGTTTTATGATCCTTTGGTTTTGTATCAGGAAAGACAACGAATAATTGTTGCCAATTCTCTTTCTCAACAACACTTAAGATTTCATGAACTTCCGTGAAATCTTCTCCCATCTCCCTTTGTTGTAGCATCGCAGGAGGTGCCATCTATGCAGCTGCAGCTCACTGGAAGCTGTTCCCATACCTCTGATTGTCTCCAACACTCCTCACTGCATCTTTCCTGTTCTGCCATATTCTATTTGAATGGAGGGAGCCAAAACTCTAGACGGTATTCCTTACACTGGTGACTGTATATTTACAGTCAAATATCAATTTTTCATTTTTCCCTCTGTATATTTCTAACATTTAATTTGTTTTTTTAACTACTGCTGCTGATCCCTGAGTGGACATTTTCCTGGAGCTATTTACTATAAGCCTAGTATTTCACTCCCAAGTGGCTCTGAGTCCATCCAGATTAAGTCTGAATTCCACCCCTGCTGCCATGCGATACCTCACATTCATCCACACTTCCATCTTCCACCTCACTGCCCAGCTGCTCATTACTAGACATCCTTCTGGGGCTCTGTCATGGTTTTGATTTCAGCTCAGCTGGTAACAAAACACCACGAAGCCGCTCGCTCACCCCCCACCCCCGCCCCTAGCCATGGTGAGATAAGGAGAAAATACAAAGGCAGGCTCATGTGTCGAGACAAGGACTGGGAGGGATCACTCAACCACTTACGGTCATGGGCAAAAGACAGGCTCAACTTGGGGAAGAAACAAAAATCAATTTAATTTACTACAAATCAAATCAAACCAAGGATATTAGGAAGGAAAACAAAACCTCAGAACACCTCCCCCCACCCCTCCCGCCTTTCCGGCTCAGCTCCATTCCCAGTTCTCTCTCCCTCCTCCCCCTGGCGGCACAGGGGAACAGGGGATGGGGGTTTTGGGTCAGCTCGCCACACATCGTCTCTGCCGTTCCTTCCTCCTCAGGGGAAAGATTCCTCACTCGTCCCCTGCTCCACTGTGGGGTCCCTCCCACAGCAGACAGTCCTTCAGGAGCTTCTCCAGCATGGTTCCTTTCTGTGGGCTGCAGTTCCTCACAAACTTCCCTGGGGTGGGTCCTTTCTGTGGGCTGCAGTTCTTCCTGAACTTCCCTGGCGTGGGTCCCTTCCGTGGACTGCTCTTCAGTCACACACTGCTCCAGCATGGGCTTTCCTATGGAGTCACGGCCATCTTCGGGAGCCTCCGCTCCACCGTTCACCCCCATGGGCTGCAGGGGGACAGCCTGCCTTCTCACCACGGGCTGCAGGGCCATCAGCCTCCTCCAGTGCCCCTCCTCCCCCTCCTTCTTCACTGACTCCAGTATCGGCAGAGGTGTTCCTCTCACGTTCCAACCCCCACACTGCCAGTTCCCCTTCTTAAATCTGTTCTCCCAGAGGCACTACCACCATCACTGACTGGGTTGGCCTGGGCCAGAGGCGGGTCCGACTTGGAGCCAGGGAGCTTCCAGCAGCTTCTCACAGGAGCCACCTCTGCAGCCCCCTCCCCCACTACCAAGAAAAAAAATAAACCTGTGCCACTGAACAAAACTTTGTCAGCTGATCATATAAGATAAATAAACTTACAACAGTAAGTTTATTCAAGCTATATTCAAGGGTGGGCAACAAGGAGATGCAGAAAGAGAGGTGGTCTTGTACAAGCTTACTGTGACCGACTGGCCAGTACGCGGCAGCAAGTAGCTGCCCAGCACCTCTACTGCTCTGTTAACCAAGCTCTCTGGAGGACTGAATCCACCCCAGCTCACCCTGGTACAGATCCCCCTTCTATTACTGATGAGATGGAAGCATGAATTACAAAGCTTTACGAGCTCACGCAAGTTCCCTGTTCAAAGCAAGATATGCAGGTTAAAAGTTAATTTTTTTATTCAGCTTCCTGTTCTGATTGGGAGCAATTAAAGAAATTAACCTGTGCCTTAGTTCTCCAGAAATGAAACAAGGATAATAACTTTCTTTCCCTCACAAACAAGCTGATAAAATAAAATCCACTAATGGCTTTCAAGCACTCTGATACCAGAGAAACAAATACCACGTAAGGATCCTAATTTTTCTATGGGAGCACCTTCTGTAATTCTTTGTGTTGTTATCTGTGGCTCAGGTAGATGTTTTGTTTTCAGGTAAGTCTTTATTCAAGAATTTCTCCTGTTCCAAATAGAAATCCTGATAGCTTATTCTCTCCCTTCTGTCTTTTCCAGTGTTAATGCTATTGTATTTGTTCAAAGGAGTTAATATGCTGCTGGTATAATCATGATCATGTATGGATGTAATTATTATGTGTGATTAATTCCACAGCTGCTGAAAAGCTTGGAGGACTTTTCTTAGCTGAGGGAATTTCTTTACAATAGTCCTTCTCAAATTGCATTACACGCAGACATAAACCCCAAAAGAAATGCAAAAGGGGAAAGAATGAAGGCTAGATTAGAGGAGAGAGAGCTGCACCCAGCAGAGCAGCTGATGAAGGTTAAGTATCATGTGGGCAGAGACCATCTCTCTGTTGGCGTGTTTATACACTGACTAGCACAAATGATTCCTGGTCCATCATTACAATCCCAAGGTACTACTACCATGCACATAGTATGTAACTGGTTATATATTTTTAAAGATGTGTCTGCCAGTGGTACAGGCTTCTCTTGTTAGTTTTTTTTATAGTAAACATCCTGTAAACAAACACACTAAGTTTTGTTCTAAGATACCACAGACCAAAATATGAACCCGTACAAAATGCTAGCACAGGTTAATGATTTTTACAAGAACCAAAGGGAATGAGGTGCACAGCACACAAACCATTAGCACTAAAATACCTAGGGTGTCCACATCTGACAAAACTGTAGATGGTTTTCTGCATGAGGCTTTTTGGCACACACTGATCATTTACAGTCCAATGCTGCAGCATACTCTTGAGTGCTCTTAAGTGTTTTGAGTGATAATAGATCTATATGCGTGATCAGGGATTGTAGACTCAGGCCTACAACTCAGCATGTTCCCCAGAACTATACCTGGGCACTAATCCTCAACCAAACTACCCTTAAATCCCACATATGTGACCTGAAGAAAAGACACTGCCTGCAAGATTTAAGAGTCTGTAAGCTGCCCAGCTCTTTCCTAACCCAGTTATTACCCATGTAAGCACCCATGACTGTGATATTTACCTGACTCAGTCTAACTCTCTGTATCCCATTTAAAGGTTTAAGTGAAGGACATGTGCCCAGGAAAAATTGAGATGTGCACAATCTTCCTTTCCTTCTCCAGAAAACCATCTGTTTTAGCTTCTGCAGTCTTTAACACCTAAAATCACCAATGCCCTAGTCCAGTTCCTTCCTCTGCACACAGAGGAATCCCTGTGCAAGGACACCAACGAGGGAGCATGCACACTGCAGGAGATGCTGAGCTCACTGGCAGAGAAGAGAGGGTCAAGTGGGGCAAAAAGCACAGCTGGAGAATTTGCTGTCATGCAAGACTCTCCTGTCATTCCCCATAGCTGCAGCTATTGTCAGCAGCCAATACTAAAGCCACTGGGCTGTGACAGGACCACATATGGATACTGTATAGGCTCTGTGCATGCAGGGCTGGGAATGGAGATGGATTCTGCCCATTGACTTCTTTCGGTCTTACCATAAATGGCTGCCCTGAATAGCAGTTTGGGCTTGGTATTTAAGTGTCCCAAAGCGCTATTATGTCTGAAATCCCCATGATACTTTAAGGAAATAAATCACTCCCTTTGAGCCTCAAACAACAGAACCACAGATAGGACGTATTTGAGAAAACACAAGGGCTATTTGCTCACCCTCCAGAAAGGGAGATAGCAGTTTTAGTTTTCACCTAGCGAAGGTCTTATTGAGCATCTCATTCAGCCACCAGCATGTTTCAGACAGTAACGATCGGACCTCACAGCACTCCTCTGCAGTGCCTGCAGGAGTTATCAGTGAAATCCTAATCTAGCATCTGAGACAAGCTCTTGTTTTCTTCCTTCAACTCCCTTCAATATCTGCTTCACTGGGTTTTCCTTTTCTCACCGCACTACTAGGAACTTTATAGGCACAGAAGAACAATGCAGAATGCAGAAGAAACAATGTGACTCAGAATAAAAGAAGCAGATTGTGATAGGTTTGGAATTTGCCTGTAATCATTTATGTATTTCCATGTTTCACCTAATAACTGATCTAACTCTGAGAGATACTGGTCTGACAATGCTAATGTTGACCTGGATACAGGAAGGATGCAAAGAAACAACTCTCAAGATAGCCTTAACAGCAAAGATGGAAGGACTGTTATGAAACAATGTCAGGACTATTAGGTTTAGGTGGCAGAAGACTTTGGCTAGTTTATCAAACCCATTTAACTAGGTTTATCTGAAGCCCTACAAGCACAGAAATGGAAAATTCAGGCAGAATTTAAAATGAAAGCTCCTTAAAGGAATGCCTTTTTTACTCATATCCTGCTCCTGTTCTCATCCCACCAACAAACACGAAATGCTTCTCAGGCTTAAAGATGCTGTCAACCAAGCTACTGCACTCCTGTGTGCCCACCAGCTAAAAAAATGTATGGGATGTCTAATCAAGGCAGCTAAACTTTCCCATGCTGAAAGCTAACCTGTACAGACACAGGTAATCTGCAAAACCTCATCCCACCAGAGTCCCAGGACAGACACAACTCTCCAGCACTCACAGACAATAAGTTATAGGGTTGCTAAGCTTACTGCAACACACAGAGCTATACAACGTGCACCCAAAAAGACATTTGTTAGAATAATACAAAAAAATGTCAGTAACTTGGTCATGATATTGCAGGTAGTAAGCTGGAAGGCAATTATTTGAGTTCTCTGCAGTGAAAACATTTCATTTATGGGAAAAGAATGGGGCATTACAGATGCCTGACCCAGCCAGACACAAGACAACTTATGCAGGGTCTGATTTAAGAACAGAAGAGCAGCATAATCATCATCTTCAGGCAGCTAAGAGACAAAACTCCAATATCACAGATAGATACATGAAAACATGCCAGAAGAAATTGTAAGAAATCAACTCGGACCTATATTGGGACTACTTTAATTTCATTTCTAAGAATAAAACTTTAGGATGTATCTACACTGCAGCATATATAAACACAGGCGAGCTTGCTTGCTAGAGCGTATGGGAAGACTCGTCTTAGTCTACCTTTGCTTTAAATTAGTTAAAAGGTCCCAACTCGAAACCTTTTAATAAAATGTCTACATGCAAACAAGAACATGTCTTTAAGTAACTCACATGGAGACCTATGTTGCCACAGCTAATAATATACGACTAGCTAGGGCTACACAGACTGGGGACTTGTGTTTTACTGTTGCATAGACTTGCCCTTAATTTTTGAGGATGACTGACAACACAGATTATTTCTGTAATATACTGAAGTATAGTTTAGTGGAAACTTAAGTTTTTACATCCATATACTGAACTATTACATAAATATTTTGCCAGCTCTGGGCCAAAGAGCACAGCAACTTGCAAAAGCAATTTTAGCATTCTGCAAGCTGGAGATACTATGTCAAATCCAGTGAATGCAAGGAACTGTCAAAGGTTGACAGGCAGGCAACCACATCACAAAAAGCAAACACACCAACAAACAAAAAAAACTTATTTCACATTGCCATTAGCTGCTGGTTTCAGACAGGAGGCAAAAGGACAATACCAGATGAATACAGCCCTGCCATTCAACCACTGAATGAGGCACACCACCAGCAAAGCAGATAACACCATGCAGTATGGCTGCATGACCCCATCTATATTGTGGGCATTAGCACCATCCATCCACTATCCATCTCAAGGACTAACTACAGCTCAGGGACTAACTAAACCTACTGTAAGGCAGTTTCCATTTTTTACTTTAGGTATCAGCAGAAGGGAATTCAACTGTTGTGACCCAGAAGAACAACTTTGAAATCTTCTTTCTGCTGAAAATTTTTTTGTGCGGTAGCAGAGAATTCACAGCAGCAGGATTTCCAAAGGGCCAAAAGCACTAGGTCACCTAGCACTCAGCAGCACAGCAAGGGGACCAAACAAAGTATAGCCCTGGGAAACACTTAGTGGCACCAGGCAGGGCCTCTGTAGGTCACATGGTAACATATAATCACTTGAAAAGTGCTTCTTTCTTTTTACAATCTGCTGAGAATTACTCTGTGCTTTGGGTATAATAGCACTTTTGCCATAATCAGATGTTGTATAGGTACATTCAATAAAAAAGACATTCAGGTATTACTGTCCCATCAGCTGTGTCTTCATATGATTGCCTCCAATTACACTGTAAAATTTACCAGCATATGTATTTGAAATAATGCTTTTAATTTTCAATCAGATACTCTGCAAGGAAACCCAGCTCAGAAATGACATAATTGAGTATCTTGAAGAAGAAACTAAAAAGCAAATTTTAAGTCAATGGTGTTATTTAATAGCAGTGAAAGTACTTACCAGGTGGCCTATTAATTGCGAGGTTTCGGAAATGACTGCCTTTGATCATCTCCACTGACAGCCGCCCTGTAGTGGCATTGTACGACAATCCCACGAGCAGCTCTGGCACCCCTCCATGCGACAGGGACTGTGTTGAAGAAGCGCTATCGCTGTGAGAGATTGCTGACAGACTAAGCTGAGAGTCTGCACTCTGCAGGGAAAGAGCACTGAAAGTCTCATCAGGACATTCACCACCACCCTCCCTTAATTTATATCCTGTAGCCTTGTTTAGTAAGATCTCTCTTAAGAAACGACAATGACTAAGAATGAATTATGATGGGGCACCAGAAGAATCAGAGCATCACTTTTACAAAAACACATCTCTGAACTTTCTCTTTAAAGATGAGGAACTCTGCGTAATGTGTTATCACTAGTGTAAATCAAAGCCTCTGAGATAAGCATACATCCTACTACATCAAATGCACAGTAAATCTCCTTGACAATGGCTTTTGGATTGAATACATTTTGCAGTTTGGGTTTTTTTGGTCATGTACTGTGTATTTTCTTACTTTGCTTGCTACCATGATGCTCTCTCTACCCCCTCTTCACCTGGAATATGATGTTTTATTCATTTCATGTGCACAACCTCTCACTGAGTTTTTTGTTGCCAATGAATCATGACAGAGCTCATCTACACAAATTGATTGGCATAGCCAGAGCTAGATAAAACTGTGATGTGCATGGAAGACTATGGAGCAGCACAGCCAGTTCCTCCTCACATTACCCACCTCTCCATTTCCATCTGTCATGAAAAGGAACATTACTAAGCATTTCTGGTAACGTAGAAACTGCACAACGCAGAGATCCGCAAGCCAGCAGCTGGTGCCAAATGAGGTGGCTCTTGCACTGGCAGTAGTACAGGTCCACCAACATAACGGTGCACAAGAACTACTGTCCTTGTTGAAATTAAGATGTAATTAGCCTTGGTGGTTCTGGGACCAACCTACTATTTCTGAATGGCACAGCATTTGATGACTTGCATAGATGTAGTACATCTGCATGATTTTGTGTAAGCTTGCTAGCTGAGCCATTGTTAATAAGGCACAACTTTGTGTAGGGAAGACAAGCCCTGTGCTTTCCCTTACTGATAACTTTTTAAGTGACAGTAGGACAGATCCACCAGTTGCATCCTAACAGCCCTGAATGAACGATATCGTCACAGGTGATCCCCATTCACCACACGAAAAATTTTACAGACTCTGTATTTCTTTTATCAAACTTACTCTCAAGTTACTCCTTGGCTCCAAGACCAATGTCACCTTTGCTTCCCCTTCCTGGCTGACGTTGCTCAGGTAGAACAACTGCTCTCCCATCATCTTCTCTCCAATCATCTTGTGCACTGCATAGAGGCGGAAACGAATGGCGTGGCTGCTTAACTCCTCTGGCTCCAGCTTACTGAAGGTAATTTTATCCTTGAACATGGGGATAGGTCCTCTCTGAACACTTGTCTTACCCCTCTGTTTCTTGCTAGGCATCAGAACTGTGTGCACTTGCCAGGTGTTCACACCACTGCGGTCTTTGTCTGGGATATCCCTGGCCTCCAGGACAGTAACTACTAGCTTTTGACTTGAGGCTTTATAGTTGAAGATGACATCTAGATCACCACATTTACAGATAGGCTCATGAGCACCGTGATGAGCTGGTACACTGTTCACTTCATTATGTTTCTGCAAAGAGAAGGAAGAAGTAAAACCTCGACTGGAGTTCAACTGCCTCTGTGATCCCAACTCTATTTAAAAGAAATTGTTCTCCTCACTTCTGCTGGAAAGTGTAGGCAGTTGCTCTGAAAAATAAGGATCGCACTGTTTCTTGAAAGGCCAGTGACAGTCAATTGCCTGATTTTATGTAATATTCCCCATACAATCTAGTAAGCAACAGCACTTGTTGAAACATTTCCAACAAAAGTTTCACCAATATTTAAATGTTTTGCAGGAGACTGTTAATTTTGCAAAAAAATCTACACAGGGAAAAACTAAATGAAGGGGTTTTTTAAATTTCATTCATGTCAAATTTGACGCATTATTAAAACTTTTTAGTTTCATTTGGTTAAAAAATCAACTTAACCTATTACTTTAAACATACACTAGAATTTTTTCAAAATGGATTTTTTTACATTACCAAAATGTCATGGTTTAACCCCAGCCATCAACTAAGCACCACACAGCCACTCGCTTACTCCCCCCGGTGGGATGGAGGAGGGAATTGGAAGAGTAGAAGTGAGAAAACTCGTGGGTTGAGACAAAGACAGTTTAATAGGCAAAGCAAAAGCCATGCATGCAAGCAAAGCAAAACAAGGAATTCATTCACCACTTCCCATCGGCAGGCAGGTGTTCAGCCATCTCCAGGAAAGCAGGGCTCCATCATGCATAATGGTTACTTAGGAAGACAAATGCCCTAACTCCGAACATAGAATCATAGAATCATTTAGGTTGGAAAGGACCTTTAAGATCATCGAGGCCAACCATCAACCATGCCCACGAAACCATGTCCTGAAGTGCCTTGTCTACATGCTTTTTGAATACCTCCAGTATTCAATACTGGTGACTCAATACTGGTGACTGAATACCTCCAGTACTCAATACTGGTGACTCAACCACTTCCCTGGGCAGCCTGTTCCAATGCCTAACAACCCCTTCAGTAAATAAATTTTTCCTAATATCCAATCTAAACCTCCCCTGCCGCAACTTGAGGCCATTTCCTCTCATCCTATCCCTAGTTACTTGATAGAAGAGACCAGCACCCACGTCATTACAACCTCCTTTCAGGTAGAGAGCAGTAAGGTCTCCCCTCAGCCTCCTTTTCTCCAGGCTAAACAACCCCAGTTCCCTCAGCCACTCCTCATAAGACTTGTGCTCCAGGCCCCTCACCAGCTTCATTGCCCTTCTCTGGACACGCTCCAGCACCTCAATGTCTTTCCTGTAATGAGGAACATCCTCCCCTTCCTTCTTCTTCCCCCAGCTTTATATGCTGAGCATGATGTCATATGGTCTGGAATATCCCCTTGGTCAGTGGGGGTCAGCTGTCCCAGCTGTGTCCCCTCCCAACTTCTTCTGCACCCCCAGCCTACTCGCTGGTGGGGTGGTGTGAGAAGCAGAAAAGACCCTGGCTCTGTGCAAGTACTGCTCAGCAGTAACAAAAACATCCCTGTATTATCAACACTGTTTTCAGCACAAATCCAAAACATAGCCTCATACTAGCTATTATGAAGAAAATTAATTCTATCCCAGCCAAAACTAGCACATGAAATCAAACAATTCAGTCAAACCTGCTAACTTTTTGGATATTTTGTTCTGCCGGAAATTAAAAAAATTTAGCGCTGTGTTTAATTTGATGGGAGGGGAAATCACCATGTCAGAGTTTCTTGCCAAATGGAAATTCCATTTCTAGAAGCTACCTTATAATTAAATACTTCTCCTACAGCTAAAGCAATGATAATCAAGAAAAACAGTCTGATTAAATACATATTGATTCTTTATTCCCTTTTCAAATCTCCCAAGAGAAGCATCTGTTCCTTCTGTACAGTTTGGATACTAATATATTCAGAATAAAAATCAAAATAAATAATCAAAACATGGGCAGACCAATTCACACACAATCTTTTACGTACTTTTAAAACAAAAATCATCTTGATAAAACAAGATAAAAACCATGGATGCCTACCTTACCTTTTGATGAGTGGGCGTGTGCATTTCTGTTCAAAAGTGCTTTTTTATCTTAGAGCTAGAATGTGCTTCATGTGATAAACGGGTTGCTATAGTGATCAATGATTTGTATTTAAACATGAGTATGCACTGTACTAGGGAAAGATTTTCAGTTAATAGCCAGAAGGTGAATTAAGGCCTGTCACTAGCAGTCTGAGTCACCCTCCTCCTCAAACATTTATCTTCTTTCGTATTTCAAGTTACACTTCTTTTCAACATAGGAATCTTATTGTTTAGAGTACAGATGATAGGCCATAGAACTTCAGATGTAATTCCCTTCAGAAGCGTCTAGAGCGGTATATGTCTCAAACAAGATCTCAGACAAACCTCAAAATTTATGTCTACTTCCTGTCAATCTACTTTTCAAGTTGCTCAGATTCATCTGCCATGACATGCAAAACTCCAGCTTTTCGTATTTTCATAGGTGTTTTAAGATTCATGCACGTGAATACAAAATGTGTGCGCAGTAGTGATGGAGACTTGCTATCCTATGTCTTGAAGAAGTCATGTCGAAGAGAGAAAAATCACCACTTGGACAGCACACAAAATGACTTGGTTGCCCATAAAAATGCCTTTCTGTATGAACAGCAGGCTGCAAAGACAAAAATGCAAGGCCGGCCAGGTTGCCTGGAGAGAACGTGATGTTATGCAAATGTTAAGTACTGCTGTGTAGCTGTCAAGTTATTTCAGTCTGGATGATGAAATAATATTTAAGAAGGAAAGGTTGATTTATGTTTCCCTCCACATGTTCATCCCTCCCCACTTTCATCTGTGCATTTGCTATTGAGGAGATGGAATCAAGGCACATTTGAGAACTGCTGCTAAAGTGTGGCGACAACTGTGCTTGTGGCATAACTTTGCTTTCATCTACATGTCTGAGTTGGAGAATGAGAAACTCCCATGCACCATCATAAACCCGCACGTAAGAAGATCCAGGAGGTACTTTCCTGCCCGACAGGGCTGAGTATCTCCTCTTCTGGTAGCGTGTGGCGCAGACTGAAGGTCAGCTACCTGGTTTTTGACAGAACAGCTAGAAAGGATCTGGATTTCAGGAAATCTCAAATTGTGCTACTATAGCTGTGGCCACAAACACTGCAGGAACTGGAGGCAGAGAGGGAAAGAAAAATGCCAAACTCTGTGGCAGTGACCTTTCCGTGGGCAACTAAGCTTTAGAGACCTCATAGGCTGGCCCTTTCAGAGAGCACTGTGCTATCTGGGACTCACCCCTGCATAGGTTTTCAGCAGACAAAGCTTAAGGACGCTCTGTCTTCTTTCTTTGGAAGTCACTGACAGAATTCCCCTCAGCTTTTGGAGCTCAGCTAGGACTATGAGTCCTTTCTGAATGTATTGGTTATACAGACACTTAAACTGGAATCCAAGGAAGTGTGGGTTTCAGATACTTCATCTGAGTTTCTTTCTTTCCCTCTTCCCAGCACAGTTGTTGAGAGGTCAAGCCAAGTATACTGAGCGATACTGTATGTCTAACCCGGTTGTTCAGGACAGCCAATACCCACTTCACTAGGTAAAATAAGTCCATTTCTGCCAGAGAAACCTGAATGAGCAGCTAATTATGGACAAGACTTGAAATGGTACTTGTGGTTCCACTGCAGGGGCATAAAATTATCATTTTTGTCTCTAAAGAGAGGTCCTTTGAGTGGAGTATAATAGCACTTGGACATTTCTGGCATGTCAGAACATTTAGTTCCTGCAATACAAAGCCTTTCATTAATCCACACAGTAGCTTTGGATGAGAAGCTGCTTGTAGTAGATAAACTGGGACTTGGGCATATCTGCCCCGTGATGCTATAGCCATTCTTTGCATTTTTAAAATGTAGATACCAGGAGCAAAACCACAGATGTGTTCCAAAGAAATACAAGAGGACACTGGAGGCATTGTAGCACATGTGAACCATAGTGCTACATCGAATGGGGAAAAGGAGAAATGAGCCTCAGATGGGCAGACAAACATTGCATGTCAAGAGGGCACACAGCAAAGAGAGGGCAGAGCTGCCGCCACGCCAAGTTCCCATGTGTTGCGTAGTATTTTGTGGGACCGGATTGTGCAGCAAACCAAAATGCTGTTCAAAATACCCCTTAGGGCTGGAGCATATGCACCAAGGAGCTGCTTTCCATCTCTTTAACTGGCAGCAGGCAGCATGCTCTGAGGAAAGGAACCTTTCCCTCAAAGCCTTGTTGCTCAGAGCATGATGGAGGTATTAATTTCCACAGCTGAAGAACAGCTTCTTTTAACTCAGGCAGACGATGTGACCTTTGTGTTGTTCTTTTAATATGTCTGATGCAGGCTGGTATTTTTTCAGAAACTTAATCTTGTGGTAAAATAATAATGAAAACCAAGACATCACGCAGAAAGATTATGAGAGAAAAGGGGGATGCTAAGTCATCAAGTGTTTACAATGCCTTAAAATCTGTAATGTTTTCTTGACACTTCAAAAAAAAGGTGCAGAACTAAGGAAAAGCAGAGGAGCTCCAACCTCAGACTCTCTTCTTCCCTGGAAGGATGCCTGGTATCAATGGGGACCAGTGACGGTCACTTGGTCAAGTCAGAGGCCACCCTCACCAGCTGCCTCCAGGTTTCCAGATTATTTCCCATTGTCTAAGCCATAGAAACCAAGAAATGGAAAAAGAGGCACAGGTCTAAGATCCAGTGACCACACACCATGTCCCTAGACACACCCTGTACATACAGCCAGTAACAAAGCCCTGGGCCACCACAGAGTGCTCTTTGCTAAATGGTAGTAAATGCTGTCAGGCAGCTAATGGCTCCAATTTCAGTTCAGAGATTGCAGTCAGAAATCAAGCAATAAAACAGCTTCTCTGAATGACTGTTAGTAGTAAGAGGTAAACTACCAGAAAAAGGGGAAACTCATAGAGAGGGGTATATGTTCACACACACATGCACACAGGAGTACCATTATCTTGTGCTGTGCTGATCCATTTTTCACTTCATTTCTCCTCTAACATTTTTTGGCCCTCAATATCCTTCAAAAGCTTACACCATGTGTAATAAATGACAATTCACCATACCTCAGGGCTCCAAGCCGATGAGCTTTCAGTAGCATCATTTACTTCAAATCCCTGGTTGGTAAACGCTGTCTCCATTTCCAAACATCCTTCTGCGGCTTGCTGGCTAACGCCATCGGCAATGACAGACTCCATCCTAGGCCCTTTACGCTGCCCAGCGCCCCTACTCTCAGTTGTTGTTGTTGAATCAACAGATACATGGTCATCTTCACGACAGGATAGGTTGTCTTGGTAACTCAGTTGGCTTAGTCCATCCAGATCTAAAAATTTACAGCAAGAAAATAATTTCAGAGGGATTAGAATAAAATCCTCCCCCTCTACCTCCCAAAATGTGCCTTTCTCTCCTTTCTTTTTTTTTTTTCCCCTCATCTCCAGTGTATGCAAGAGACAGTTTCTACTTCTGACTACTGCAGCACCAAACTTATAAAATAACAAAACCTGAATAAATCAGCATTTGATGGAGTGGACATGGCTGTTTCTCACACCATCCTGAACTGAGAAACTGGTTGCCTTTACATGAACAAGTTAACCACCAGATTCAATTATCAATGGAGTATCTGGGATATTCAAGTGCCTTGGGACTTTGTGGCCCCAAAGCAATCACTTCCATGAAAACATAGGTCAGAGAAGTTACAGAAAAGCACAGCATAGGCCTGATGAACAGGTATCAGCAATTTCCTTCTATGCAGGAGGAGGAGGAGGAGGAGGAAAGGACAGGAGTTAGCCTTGGCCTCAAGGGGATGGTGCTGCTGAGGAAAGGAGTTTCATGGAGATAACAGTGCCACCACAACCCTATCACCCATCCCTGAGAGCTTGGGTGAGCATGACCAGACCCACAAGCCAACTAGGAATCTCCAAATCCCATGTTTGGGCTAAATTGTCCCAAGGGCAACCGAGGGAAGATATGTTCCCCAATTTCCTGCCTGCTTTTATTGGTTTTAATTAATCTGATTACTCCATGGGCTAAAGTAAGGTTCATTAATGAGAATAAAAAAATATTCTCTGGTTCAGACCACAGATTCCTCCCTTGTACCACTGAAGTCTCTATTTTGAACACAGAGCGCCTTACTTGAAGGGATCAGTGAGAGCTCTCTGGGTGAAGCAACACAGTTAATTACATGTGCAGGGACTCCGATGAAAAGAACATCATGACTTGGCCTTGAATGTGTTCTGCAAGCACTTTCAGAAGAAAATCAGGGACCTTCTTTCTCCTAATGCATCTGATGCCAGGCCTTGCTTTAGGAACATAAAGAGCTAGATTCTGCCTCCATCTCTTTCAAATAAGCAAGGAGCAGTTACAGTGAAAGAAAACAAGTTGTGCTTCCAGACAGCTGATGACAGTAATCAAAATAGAACACTACCTTTGCAATCACAGCTATTTGGGGTTGAAAGGTTTCACTGAATGGTTGATACTAGAAGGGACCTCTGGAGGTCATCTTGTCCACCGCCCTGCCTAAGCAGGGCCACCTGCTTGTTTGTTCTTACACACGTCATTACTATAGGACAATCATTTTTTTCAAATTTGGTCTCCAACTCAAATCTTTAAAAAATAGTATCAACTACTGTGTTTAATAGAAAACAATTAGTTTGCTTTTGTTTAGCTAAATCAATGTTTTCATTCCCCGCCTGATAAATGAGATGGGGAACGTGGTGACACCTGACATGGACTGAGGTACCCAAAAACTTCTTTGCCTCAGTTTTCACTGGCAATTGCTTGTCCCACATCTCTTGAGTCCCTGAATCTCAAGGCAGGGATGAATGAAGTCCCACCCATCATAGATCAGGTTTGAGACCCTCTGAGGGACCTGAACATATACAAGTCCATAGGACCTGATGAGAGGGTCCTGAGGGAACTGGCTGATGTAGTTGCTAAGCCACTCTCCATCGTACTTGAAAAGTCATGGCAGTCAGGCAAAGCCCCCAGTGACCAGAAAAAGGGGAACTTTATACCATTCTTCAAAAGGGTAAAAAATGAGGACCCTGGGAACTACCAGGCAGTCAACCTCACCTCTGTGCCCAGTAAGATCATGGAACGGATCTTCCAGGAAGATATGTCAAGTCATATGGATGACATGAAGGTGATTAGAGACAGTCAATATGGCTTCCTGCCTGACTAATCTCGTGGCCACCTACAAAGGATTGACTGCACTGGTGGATATGGGAAGAGGAACAGATGTCATCTAACTTGACTTCTGTAAGGCCTTTGACATGGCCCCACACAACATCTTTGTCTCTAAATTAGGGATGAGGGATGAATTGTTTGAGAGCAGCCCTGCAGAAAAGTACTTGGGGATACTGCTTGATGAAAAAATTGGATATGAGCCAGCAGTGTGCACCCACAGCCCAGGCGGCCAACCATATCCTGGGCTGCATCATAAGAAGCATGGCCAGCAGGTTGAGGGAGGTGATTCTGCCCCTCTACTCCGCTCTCATGAGACCCCACCTGGAGCACTGCATTCAGCTCTGGAGTCCTCAGCACAGGTGTTATGGGTTTGTGTGGCGCGGTTTTCCCTTGGTGGCAGGGGAGGGGGGCTACAGAGGCGGACCCTTTAAGAAGTTGCTGGAAGAATTCGCCGCCCCAAAATGTCGGACCCGCGCGCCAAAATGTCGGACCCACCTCTAGGCGGGGAGTGACGGTGGTAACGCCTCTGGGAAACATATTTAAGAAGGGGAACCGGTAGTGTGGGGGGGGAAACCTGAGAGGAACATCGCTGCCGACACTGGAATCATGGAAGTGGAGGGGGAGGAGGAGGAGCCTGAGGAGGCTGATGGCCCTGCAGCCCAGGGGGGTGAACGGTGGAGCGGAAGCTCCCGAAGGTGGCCGTAACCCCATGGTAAAAACCGCGCTGAAGCAGTGTGAGACGGGAGAGCAGCCCGCGGAAAGGACCCGCGCCAGGGAAGTTTGTGAGGAACTGAAGCCCGCGGAAAGGACCCGCGCCAGGGAAGTTTGTGAGGAACTGAATCCCGCGGAAAGGAACCACGTTGGAGCAGGGAACGAGAGAGGAATCTTCCCCCCTGAGGAGAGAAGCGGCAACGACGATGTGCGGCGAGCTGACTCAACCCCCATCCCCGATTCCCCTGCGCCGCCGGGGGGAGGAGGTAGACAGCATCGGTAGTGAACTGAGCCGGGAAGGCGGGAGGGGTGGGGGGAGGTTGTTCTTATGTTTGGTTTTCCCTTCCTAATACCCTTGTGTTTTGTTTCTGTTTTGATTTGTAGTAAATTAAATTGATTTTGTTTCTTCCCCAAGTTGAGCCTGTCTTTTGCCCGTGACCATAAGTGGGGAGTGATCCCTCCCAGTCCTTGTCTCGACCCACAAGCCTGCCTTTGGATTTTTTTTTTCTCCTCATCCCAACGTAGCCAGGCGAGGGGGTGGGGGGTGAGTGAGCGGCTTCGTGGTGCTTTGTTACCGACTGAGCTGACCTGAAACCACGACAACAGGGAAGATGTGGAACTGTTACAGCGGGTCCAGAGGAGGGCCATGGAAATGGTCAGAGGGCTGGAACATCTTTTCTATGAAGAAAGGCTGAGAGATGAGGTTGTTCAGCCTGGAGGAGACCTTATTGCTGCTTTTCAATACTTAAAGGGGGCTTATAAGAAAGATGGGGATAGATATTTTACCAGGGCCTATAGTAATAGGACAAGGGGTAATGGTTTCAAACTGAAAGAGGGGAGATTTAGATTGGATATAAGGAAGAAATTGTTTACTATGAGGTGGTGAGACACTGGAACAGGTTGCCTGTAGAAGTTGTGGATGCCCCATCACTGGAAGTGTTCAAAGTCAGGTTGGATGGGGCTTTGAGCAACCTGATCATGGCAGGGGAGTTGCACTAGATGATCTTTAAAGGTCCCTTCCAACCCAAGCCATTCTACTGTTCTCTACACATCCCTCTGTCTAGAACAAAAAGCCCAAATATTTCTGAGTAGAAGAAATTCTACGTTTGGCCTTAGCAGCAAAGAGGCTGTTTCCAAAACATACCTGCTTCACAATAAAAAAAAAAAAAAAAAAAAAATCCAACAAGCGGAATGGGGATTACACTCAGGAAACATTTCCTGGAGGTGTGCTGAAGTCCCTGCCCCTCTCCTTGGCTACTCTTTCAATTTAACAGCTCAGAGGTTAGGAGAATAACTTTATCCCCTTTCTTCAACTATGAATTCTCCCTCACAGTAAAATGCTTCAACCACAGGCACTTCAACAGAGAAGTCTGAGAGCACCTCATAGCTTTGTAATTATGGTCCTCTTCTGAGACATGGGAGATAGTCCTTCAGGAGGAAAGAGGGATCCATATTCAGCTCTCTCAAATTCCAGGTGAGTGCTCTTCCCGCTCCCTTCTGAAATGCAAAACCCACCTCTTCTCCTCCTCATCCTCCCATCTGGCAGACCTAGTCCTGAAACCAAAAGCCCTCATTGTCTTGCCTCTGCCCTGAGCTGAAACTCTTGAGTAAGGGAGAAAATAATTACATTTTTTTGCCATTGCTCCCATTCTTCTCTACAAAGTCAGAAAACAGAAAGAAGTAAACATAAGAATGGAAGCAAGAAATAAAATAACAGAAATTCCACAAATTTACTGAGACTGAATGGGTACAGATGCTCCTTAAGGCATTTAATTAGCAAGCCAATGCCTAATACACTTTTTAAACAGTGGGTCATCCATCAAAGCACACACCACACAGCAGGCTTTCAGAATAAAATGCTACTGTAGTAAGAAATTATCCTCACACAATTGTCTTGTGGTTTTGACTCCTGCTGGGATAATATCTAGATCAATAATAGAGGAATTTTCAAAAACTACATTAAAGCCATAAAAGGCTATTCATAATAGGAGAACTCCAGAAATATATTAATAGAGCAAGGCATCTCCCTAAGACTCAGGCACAAAATGAATGTGTTAGGAAAGCAAAGGTAGTATTCAGGGAAAGGAAGGGAAAAGGTGATTCACCAAAACCATTCAGTGAAACAGTCTGGCCTTTTCTTTAAATTTAAAGTAGTTTGGCAAGACAGAATCACTTATCAATACCAGTATTAGAAGATCATTACAAGTAATAGCTCAACTATACAGACTAGAACAACTGCACCTCTCCAATTACATCCATTCTAACATTATATTCACAAAAAATGGTGAAAACAGAAGTTCTTCATGAAAAGGAAAAGGTCAGAGCAGTAAAATGCCTGTAATTTACCTGAGAGATCTTTAAGGAAGAAAATGTCAACTGTCTTAGGAATACCTGACATGAATAAACAGCACAACATCAGGGATATACATTGAGACAGCATTATCTAACTATCTGAACTTTAATTAGCCAAGAGCCCCCCCAGAGCAATAGCAGCCAATTCTAGAATTAAGGGTAGATAGTACTGTACACTAGAAGAGTGTGATTTTTCTTTTTTTCAGTCCTGCCCCCCAACCTTTCCCTGTTGTGTCACATGTGTCCCCAAGCCAGGAAGGATGCAAGGGGAATACTGGGGAACAGAAATCACCAATAAATCAGGAAAGTCTGTATTCAAGGTTGGACGACTGGCTACGAAGAAACCATGACTTTTGTCAGATGAAAGGATGAGCATCACCTCCAAATAGAACTCTTAACAGGTACTGGGATATGGAAGAATCTCTCCAAAGATCCAGGGAAAGCTCAGCACATCAAACACTGAAAATCAGGCTGGAAAATACTGTGAAGTCCCCCCTTACATTGGCAGGTAAATGGCCTGGTTAACCTACAGTATCTTTCTTCTTTTTCAATGATACACAATCTCTCAGTTCTATGAAGCATTACAATGTGCCAAACAAATGTCCTGAGAGGCCTCATCACTTCCTAAAACACAATTCCAGAGTTAAAAGATGGAGCCTAGTAGATCTTGCTAAATTAACACCACATAGTTCATTGACCAGCAAGAAACACTGACATGAAGAGTTTAATGTGTGCATGCTACCTGTGCTGACAGAGGTGATGTTTGCTATGTGGACTGCAGTGAATCACTGTGCTTTTACAAGAAAAAGCATGTCTTTTCTTTGTGATTTTCCAAAATGAAAGAAATCTGATCCCTTCTTCTAGACTCTATATACATGCTGAAAGTTAGGAATCTGTTTAAATATGTCCAGAGGAGGAAAGGATTTCAGTACAGATCTAGGCACTGCTGGACTTGAAAACCTCCTAGCTACTAGCAGTGATTTTCAAACCCCTCTTCCTGAAAGACAGTAACAGCAGCTGAGATACAAGTTAGTGGGACTGAGGCATATTTGTCCTCATACAGCAGTAATCCTCTTGCCTGGCCCTTCCTACAGCCCCAGTTCCAAATCACTCTGCAGTACCCCAGCACCATGTGCTCCCTCGCACTAACCAAACCAGATGCAGGAAGACCAAGCAGGCTCCTGACCTTGGTTATTTTGAGATGAGCCATCAAAAAGTGCTAAAAAACTTCCTAGAAGAGCCTCAAAAGAGTAGAATCATTATCTAATTACAATAAATCTAAATAAAAATGGTTTGTAAATTTTAGGGGTTAAAGACAAAAAGGATCTTAAATTTCAAGTGACATTATGCAATCAGGCCAAGATTGTTTAATTTACCACATGCTGGGTAATAGCCTGAGAAGACTCCATGTTTCCAGAACTAAAATAGGCTCTTTATTAACAGGGTGATTTGCAGAGAGGCTGTGGGCAGAGCTGGCATTCAAGCCATTCAGGTCCCCAGAGCATCCTCCAAACACTTCCTTCCTGTGGTGTGCACTCCTCTTTCCAAGCTCTATTCAGGTTACTACAAAGATTTTTAACAGGTGAAAAGTTAAAGCTAAATGAGTCCAAAGCGCAGACTGTCATGACATTGATAACAAAAACAGAGGGTCAAGGAAAATCTCATGTAAGAACATAATGCGAGAAGACTTTGCCATATGTCAAGGCTGAGTGGGAGAGAAGCTATTCAGGGCCCTCCAAGATGCTCAGCTTTGCTGTATGCCTAAGTTTGTTATAGATTTCTGATTCTGTAAGGAAAGAAAACTAGCAACTACGTGAGTAAAAGGTCTGTTAGGAGAACACAAGGAGAAGAGAAATCTTGGGCAGTCTAAAGAGGGTCTGAAAGTGCCATGATCCCAACCTGGACTCAGCACTTTCGAAAGATCCTTCATCCCTCCCACCCAGAAAGATCCAGAGGATCTGCTCAGCTGAAACAGTGTTTGATACACCCCCAGGGCACAATAATGGCTTTACACCCACAAACCTTTCTGTGTTTTGTGATCACGGCACCAGCTAGGAGCCAAAATGGACTCTCACACACACATGGAGTTCTCGGACCAGCAACTGGGGGGCAGCAGGGTGTGGGGTTATCTAGGATTTACCCCAACCACTCAGTTTTTCTCCCAAATAAACATCTCGTATTGGGAGCTGTGGGTGTGTGCAGCTATCACTGTACACCCAGTAACAGCAGCTTTACATGCCTCAGAAGCCTCTTCGGGTTTGAAGGAGACCTGACATACCCAAGGATTAGTTTATAGGCAATTGTTCGTAACGAAGGGTCTAATCTTGAGCTTAGTGAGGAATGGGACAGAGAAACAAATGTCATCGTGAAAGCAGGCTTCAACATCTGATTTCATCTAGTTTCAGAACAGCTATTTAAACAATATCAATATTACCTCTGAAAAGAAAAGCAAGGGCAACTCTGCACCATGTTGTGCCAGAAGAAGAGTTCGATGGAGAGCCGTATCATGAAATGATCGCTCTAATCAAAGGGTGCATTAAAATCAGGCAATTGTATTTCAAAATTAAAACATTCTACGGAACTAAAAACAAAGGGCACGTTCACGGCTATTCCTCCTAATGAACTTCTCCAGATTTCAGAATGTGTTCAGGCCAATTTTCTAAGCAGCTACGTTTTTAAATGCATTTCATCTCTGTTTGTATAAAAAAAGTCATTACATTAGCCCACAGAAGATCATAAAATTCTTCCCTTCTGTGCCATAAATTTTTAGTTTCTGTCATTGCTTGACATTTTGCGTATGTGCTGGCAAATCTTATACAGCATAATTCATTCACTGTTCACCTTGTGTTTGCAAAGCTGTTACAAAAAGAGATGTTCAACTTCTGCTAAAAGGCTTGCTAAAGAAATTACTTAAGTGGCACAGATCAAAAATAATTAGAATTAAGTCCTGCAGTCTTTACTCTGGCAAAATGGGCAATAAAATCCATGAAAATCCCTGTGGATTAGGAGCCAGAATTCAAATGCCACATACAGTTAATGGAAAGATCTTCAAATATTTTAGAAATGAGCTGCAGGCAACCAATAAGGAAACCAGGTTTAGTAAAAGAGAAAGCAAGATTCGGGACTTGTTCTCCACAACAAAAGAACCTCTCCATGTTGAGGCTACAGATCAACAGACTGATCTGTAGACTTTAACTTCTTTAATCTTATTTCATGCAAAGAGTACCTTTGCATTCAGGTAACTGTGTACTGTACTCCTCATGGCTGGAGAGCAAACAGCTGAATTTGGGTCTATGCTCCACGCCTGCTGGTGTTGCTTTTTCAAATACTTCTGACTGAAAACTCTGTGAGCATGACACAGAGATCTCAAACTGCTTAATCACCTCATCATTGCTGCCTGAAGATGCTGTCTGTTCTTCATCCTCCCCATAGCTGTTTACTGGGAGAAAAACACAACTTGGGCTTTAGACATTCTGCTGCCCTTGGCCAAGAAGCCAGATGACACAGCACACTTCTAGCTCTCAGATTGACCTTCTGGGGAGAAAAAGGCGACCAAGGGTTTAGGGAGGACTGGGGAATGAACTTGAGAATCGCCTGCTTCTTCAAGATTCTGGAAAGCCTGTGGATATCATATTGTATCAGGGACATTTACATATTGTTAGACATTGTCCAATTCTGCACATTATTTTTTAAAAAAAAAGAAGATATTTAACAGAGCAGAACACAAAGTAAGACACAACACACATGGAGAACCACTTATAAAATCACCAGCATGTGTAAGGACAAAGTAGTAAGCAAAGGACTTGAAAACTTTTTTATGTTTCCATTCCCCTGCACTTTCTGCTAAGGTGGAGAGGGAACTTCTTTTGTGCAGAAAAAGCAACTCAGACATAACCTGCTCTGGGTAGTATCATGAACACATAAATACGGCACATGGCTAACAGGCACTGCTGACTCCATCTGCCAGCAGCAGAGGAACTCGGGAGACCAATGTAAATTGTAACCTTTAAAAGTGAAGATACGCATTTGAGCACATCCCTGTGAGTGACCTTCCCCTCCTGCTACCAACACATGCTTTGAATATGAGATGACTGCACCCTCATTAGTGCGTGAATATCCGCCAGATGAGGAAAGGAGGGTTCAATACATACTATATATCCTTGGCCTTGCTTTGTCAGGATGAAAATGCAGAGGCATTTTGCTGATCTCCCTGCCATCAGTATTGAGGAAGCACAACAGCAGGACATTTTGACCCACCACCATGCACAGAGAAGGAAGTGGTGGGGACAACAGGCGGTCGGTGTGTACGTGCATGTTTGCGTACACGTGTGTGAAGAAGCCAGCTGTCAAGTGTGGTCAGTCCGCTGCTTGCTATTGGGCATGAAATACGTGATAGGGTTGCCAAGACTCACTTTGATAATCACTATAGCAAACCCAAGCAGCCGAAGAAAAGGGCACTGCAGACAAACGGGTGGAGGGCAGTTTTCTCAGTGACGCTGCCTGCTTTGGGAGGGAAAGCACCTTTTTTCACCTCAAATCTCACTTACATCAACCACATGGCTACAGGTGGGGAAACCAGATCCTAGTTTTACACACTGTGTTAGGTCTATTAAAAATGCGCAGTATAAACTTAATGACAACTGCTATCACTGTTCCATAAATTTACCTGCTGCTGCACAGAAGGCAGCAATTGACTCCCTGGGCAGAGAGGACAGAGCAAGGAAGCTGGCAGTACCAAAGCAAACGGCTCCCACCACCAGCCCAGCAGAAGCTGGCTTCTTCTATGCTGCCACACTGGTAGAATTGACCCTCTGGTCTGATTTGCCACAGTTTGACAATAAGCCTGCTGTTCCTTCTAGAAAATTGCTCTGAATTCGAGGAAAAAGCTAAGTGTTCCTATTCTGATAAAAATGAAAAAGGTTTTAGACATTAGTTTATAAATGGCCAGTGACCAGCTATCATAAAAATTGATTATTTTTCTGTAAGCTGTTAAAAATAAAGTTTCTTTGAAATTTTTTTAAATAGAAATTATTTCAAGCTGTAACAACCCTATGGCCTAAATGTGCTATGATCTATTCAAATAATCAAAACACATAAAACTAAACATTCCTTTTCAGTCAACAGTGTGGTCAATACACTACCTGCAGCTCATGCAACATCTACAAAATTAATTTAAATGCTTGGCAAATAATTGGCTATTTAAGATAAAAAATAAAAATCATTTGAGTTTAAACAAAAGTCCACTTTTCACTCAAACAGTCTGCCAAAAATCCTGAATAAAACATCATCTTTAGTAATTAAAACACATCTTTTACCATTTTCCAAAACAACTGTAACATTAAAATCCTGGGCCCATAGGCACGAGGCTGTATACTTAAATAAATATGCATTACCAGAGCGTACAAATCCGGTTATTACAAGAAATTTTGCAAAGGCCATGTGGATGCAGCACTCCTGGACCACTCCTGTAAGGGCACTCCCTGGGTGGCCTGCATTCGACTCCCTGCAAAATGGAGCACAGCCCTTTTTCTAAGACAAAAAGGTAAGGGTGAAGGGATGGAGGGGAGGAGTTTGGGCCACTTTGATATATTATTGGCCGCTTGACTTTGACTTCAATTTTACCAATCCCCAAAGCATGACTGCATCACTTGTTATGACACTGGATGCTATTTCTTACTAGCATTTGGAAGCATACAGGCTAATTAAATGGTGGCACTAGGGAATCTGTAGCAAATGCTTGATATGTCTGCTGCTGAATCTCTGCCTGAGCAGCAGACAGCTCCATGTCAACTTAATATCTCTGTATTAATAAAACTAACTTTACCCAGGGGAGAGAAAAACGTTCACTATTCAAATATACAAGTGTCCTGATTAGGAAAGGACAAGGGGGAAACATTTTTGGTATCACCATGGAAACATAAATAAAGGACCCATAATTACAATCTAAATTCTGGAAAGATAATGAATATATCTTGAGATCTGCAGATGTTGTGTAGCATATACGTATTTCTAGCAACTTCAACTCAATTACTTCTATGCAGCATCTGTTTTACAAATCAACTTCCCACCACTCATAAGGAGGCATGTGGGATTTTTTTTTTTTTTTCCCCAGAGGAGACAGTGGGGGAGGAAGAAGGGTGACCTCTTTTTTCTGGCAAGATATTTCAAACTACCACTATTTATTCAGAAATTTCAAACACCCAATCAGTTACAAAGTTAGCTTACAGGCATCCAAATACACTAAACTAAAATGCATGAAATAAATAATTCAAGAATTCTCTGCAGTGTTACCAAGTATAAAGAATAACTTACCATTTGCTCGTAGCTTATCCAAGAAAAAAAATTACCAAATAAAATACATAGTGTAGGTGTAAAATACAGATGTACTGCATGCCTCCTGTCTGCCTGCATGTTAAAAAAAACCAACAAACAACAGTCATTTTAGCTGAACAATGGAAAGTTTGCAAATGCCAAACTTCTGCTTTCCTGTACACTTAATGCTGCCCTTGTGTGTCCACGTTCTTCTTAAAGATTTTGATTCTGCTTCACGTAAGTTAGTGGAAGTTTCAATGGGAGCATCACTAAGCCCTGAAGGAAGCAAAAGTACTATACAAAAAAATGTATTTGATCATATAACCAAAGACAATATCAGTACATCTATGCATAATGCATATACTCAGAGGATCCCAGGAGCGCTCTGTACCATGTTCTTTGCTATTAAAGAAGGAGTCACATAGGCCTGGCCTTAAAATTTTCATGATCAGGATGACATAGAGGAACAGTGATCTGCAACAGCTCCTAACTCAGCAAAACCCAGAACTGCACACAGAAAGAAAAGGGCTTTTCTTCTGGAAAACTGCAAAGGTCTGCTGCAAACAATGGATTTGATAAAGCTTCTCAGAAAAAGAAGGAGGAACAATTTGTAAAGGGAACAACACATGTGGAGTTGCTACTACCAATTCCTATGCAACTCCAGCTCTGATTTGCACTGTCTTCAGTCTGGAGTCTTATTCTTGCTCTTGTCAACCATTTGAACTGGGAGTTCAAACAGAAGTACAAAGTATCGCAACTACCTAATTTATCGGCTTGACTAAGGAGAGCACCCCATAGCTTCATTTATGCTCAAAACTATTTGGAGATACAATCTTATCACCAAACAGCCTTCTTTTTAGAAAACAGAAAAAAAATCCAAAACATCCACCTAGACCTCAAACATATTTAAAATTCATGGAGAATGTGCTGTGATACAGTAAACCCATGCTTCTACACATGCCATTACAGACAGAGAGATTGTGCACAGTGACTGTGCACCATTGACTAACACTGACTGGTCGTTTACTAACGGACAGAAGGCAGCCTTCAGCTGGGCATTCTCCTTGCACCCCGACCTATGGGGTTGTGTCCCTTTCTGGTAGGTATACCAACCAGGGAACCATTTCGTGCCCAGTGTTAAAGGTAAGGTCCACCCCTCTTTTCTGAGTGTCAAGTGACAGTGTCCTGCTTTTGCAACACATCAATCTCTACCTCTTCATCGGTCCTCACGCCATGACCAAACCAACTGGGAAGCTCTCTGAGGCGAACACATGGGTGTTTGTATGCAGTGCAGGCAGAAAGAATAGAGAATCACAACTTGGCAGCTTTCATACCAGGGGACATTTCCAACAAAAACCAAAAACAGGAAACAAAAGAAGTCAGACAGTAATCAGAAACAAGGCATTATTTGGCTCTGACCATCAAGCACCTCTATAGCCAAACAATACGGCAGCCAGAGCAATAAACTCCAATTCTGCACACTGCTGTGCAGAGAAATAGAGAACTGCCCACAGAAAACAGCATGCAAATCAACATATTTTCCTCTTGCTTTTTTCTGACTCCCAAATTTGGATTTTAAAAATAGGAACATGGGATTCAGCTTCAAACTCTCACTTTGCTGCCTAAGGTTCTTCCATAGCTATGGGAAATAGCAGCCAAGAAGCAGAAGCACAATCATCCCTGACTTTTCCAATCACCTAGTTTACATTTTGCATGTGGAGTAAGCATGAGTCAGGCTTCATTTATGCTACTGGTTTTATAGCACAGGCCCAGGATTTGTGGAGAAGTAGAAGAAAAAAGAGATTACACACTGTAGGAAACACTGCTAAGCCAGGAAACCCCCTGGTGTGGATGCATTTACATCCATGAGTCAGCCCACACCCCTTTGCCAGCCCAGGTTAGGTTGCTTGAAGAAAACATGCAGTTGCAGAGGCAGAAAAGCACCTTCTGTCTGCAGATGCTGTGTCTACGCTAGGGACACTGCAGGGCACAGGCATAGCTGTGTATGCTCTGGGGTGGGGGGCTGTTAATGCTCATGGACTTGGAAAATAAACAAACTGCTGGATCCCAACGGCTGATGCGTTAGAGAACACTGTCCTTTCCTTCCAACAAAAAAATAACTTTCACTTCATAAGCATTATTTTTATGACAGTTTTCCTAGTAGCTTTCATACCACAATGGGTTCAGTTCCTTCAGGTTCCCCATCAATTGCCTCTTCAACTTGTTTCCTTGGCTTGGATACACACTTCTCCTTCTAACGCAAAGGAGTCACTTTGTAAGCTCTCTCCACTACAGAAAATGGCCTTCCACCTAGCAGAAATCGAATTGGCCAAGGAAATGCTCGGGAAACCCAGGACACTGACTCTTGCTCCTCTTTAAAGTGGTTTTACTATGCTGCACTCAGAAGCCGCAAAACCCAGCATATGCATGCGGATTACATACCATTCATAGCACCCAAGGCTGTAACCATTAGCTTCACACCCACAAGTCTTTGTTTGCTGATTAACAGGGTGGAAATCAACTCCCTCACAAAGATATTTGTTTGGGGTTGCTACGGATAACAACTGCATTGCAGAAAGGCAGATATTTATTTTCCCACTGATTTTGCTAATTGAAACGTTCTGTTTGCTACCAGAGGGTTGATTCACCACAGTCCTCCTTTACCACCGCTGTAACACCACCGTTTCCATGGCACTCCTGAGAAAATCACAGACTACGGCAGCAGCAGTGGGTGCAACAAGACTCATATGTGTCCAGGACCAAAGCTATCACCCAAAAGGGACAATCCTGTCCTCTTCCCCTTGCTTCCATTTTAGTTATCATGTGGCCAACTCACCTGATTCAAAAGTAATAGGGAAGGGGCTGGTAACTCTCAGCTGAAGAAACAAGCTGGTCCAGTTCACCACACAGTAGCAGGCTCATGAGGCCAGGCATGGAAAGTAGCACAACTGTGTGATCGCAGCAGGACAATATATCTCAGCTGCAGTTTTACATCAGCTACTGACAATTGCAAAACTGCACCCTCAGGCCCAAGAGTTTTATAGCTACATTATTTATGGCAGTAAGTCTAGACCCTAAAATTGACCCTGCAACACAGAGCTTCAGCAAACTTCAGCGCTCTCATTAATCCAAATTCAGGACTTTCTCTCCAGCACCACTCTTATACTATTTGCTGGAAAATACTCCCACACAGATTATGCTGCTACATGTAGACCGTATGGGCCTGAATCTCTCTCAGCCTGAAGACAGAAATGTGTCCAAGTGCCCAGCTTGTGTGGGCAAGTACTCATGCCCAGTGCAATGAGTCCCTCCAGGGATGCTTCATCTCACATGGATACTGAGCTCTCTTCACAGGGGAGCACCTGCCCAAACATCAGGGAACTTTTAGGTAGGGTGATGAAGCCATGAGAGCATCAGCTATTCTCATGGTCATTAGGAAGGATTTTCTACAGATTTTGCTATGGACTGGTTTAAGATTCAACCTAAGTCATTCATGCTGGTCTACAAATAGGTACTGATGAAGCCTCCCTAACTCAATCTGAGGAAACTGCGTAAGAATCACTCAAACAGCATATGCAGAGGTACAGCCCATCCACACCTTCCTCATTACCTGGAAGGCCCACATAGCCCAATAATGCCATTCACTGTCTATAAAACTGCACATTTTTTCCTCCATGACTGTAATCTCCCTCTTTCATTGCAGTCTTTCCCCTTGGTTACTAAAACTGTTTCAGGGGTCTATGAGGCCACTCAAAATGATGGCTGCTCCAGCAGGTCATTACAACAGCTAAAAATGAACTGGGCACAACGAAGTCATATCCATAACCCTATCTGGCAAGAGGTGAGGACCAACATGAGCCCAACTTTTGGCACAGTGAATGTCATGGTTAACCCCAGCCAGCAACCAAGCACCACGCAGCCACTCACTCCCTTCCCCCCCACTCAGTGGGATGGGGGAGAGAATCAGGAAAAGAAGTAAAACTCGTGGGTTGAGATAAGAACGGTTTAATAGAACAGAAAAGAGGGAACTAATAATGATAACGATAATGCTAATAAAATGACAACAGTAATACTAAAAGGACTGGAATATATAAGTGACGCACAATGCAATTGTTCACCACCCGCTGATCAATGCCCGGTTAGTCCCCAAGCAGCGATCCCCCCACCCCCACTTCCCCCAGTTTATATACTAGATGTGATGTCACATGGTATGGAATATCCCTTTGGCCACATTGGGTCACCTGTCCTGTCTATGTCCCCTCCCAACTTCTTGTGCCCCTTCAGCCTTCTTGTTGTTTGGGCATCAGAAGCTGAAAAATCCCTGACTTTAGACTACACATTATTTAGCAACAGCTGAAAACATCAGTGTATTATTGACGTACTTCTCACACCTAACTCAAAAACATAGCACTATACCAGCTACTAGAAAGACAATTAACTATCCCAGCTGAAACCAGGACAGTGATCCCACCTCATATAAGCTTACATTAGTGGGTTTTGTGCTGTTAAGCAACGCAAAGAGGCTAGGAGGAAACGGAAACGAATTATCCATGCTTCCAAAAGTCCTTGTTATGGGTTTGTGTGGGGCGGTTTTCTTTGGTAGTGGGGGAGGGGGCTGCAGAGGTGGCTCCTTTAAGAAGCTGCTAGAAGCTCCCCTGGCTCTAAAGAGTC
>VYZV01001387.1:0-72572 GCA_013401275.1 Pandion haliaetus | reverse complement strand
CCTTCCTAATACCCTTGGTTTTTTTATTTGATTTGTAGTAAATGAATTGCTTTTGTTTCTTCCCCAAGTTGAGCCTGTCTTTTGCCCGTGACCATAAGTGGGGAGTGAACCCTCCCAGCCTTTGTCCCGACACATGAGCCTGCCTTTGTATTTTCTCCTCATCCCAACGTGGCCAGGGGAGGGGGTAGGGGGCAAGTGAGCAGCTTCATGGTGCTTTGTTACCAACTGAGCTGAAACTGAAACCACGACAGCCCTACTGGTCATTCCCTTCTGCGAGCATTTGCCTGCCATCATGGGTTTGCATAAGTAGCCTTCTACAAAGTGGGCCAAGCTAGCAACAACTGTTTGCTGTTGGAAAAAAAAAAAAAAAAAAGACAAAAAGTTCTACTGTTTTTATCATTGTATCAGCACACACAAATACTACCTTCCTGCTCTGCAGAAAGAGCTGCTAGTATGCCTCCACGTAACCTCCACCACAACACAATGAGATCATTCACACCTGCCTCGCCTGTAGTAGGAGATGGAAGGTGAGGAGGCAGGGTTTCTAGGAGAGAGGCAGTACTTCCCAGATGCTGCCAAGATGCTATTTATTGGTAAATGAAGCCTCTTGAGTCCTAAACAACCTTCCCAGAGGAAGATAGAGTCGCAACTGCCATATGGGGAGTGGGAAGAGGATGCCACTTAGCAAAAGTGGATCAGAAAATACATGCACACACACACACGCTCACACACACTATTTGTTCTGTAACTGCACTGCATGGCAAAATCCATTTCTTCCTCTCAAATACATCCTTCTCCATACAGCTTATGCAACCTTCTAGATGGCAAGAGCAGATGACAAGTATTCCTGAACAGAGCATCCTTCCTCATGCCACCTAGGGAGCTAAGCACAAGGAAGCTCTGGCCACCAGACAAGGAACTTGGTGAAAACCCAAACCACCGATCCACTGTGGGCTTACAAAGGTACTGTGTCTAAAACCACCAAATGAGGATGAACAGCAGTGTTGACAGGCCTAGGACAGAGCCTGCAATGGTAGCACTTTTGAAAACTTGTGTTTTGAACCACTCTTTCTTTGGCTTCATTCCCCCAGCTGTAAAGCTGACATACCGCAATCCACTTTCCTTTCAGGGCTATTGCATACCCTCATCACCACTTACTTTAGGCATCATGGATGAAGATCCCTTATAATTTGGAACTTTGAAAAGACAGAACAGCAAAAGAGTACTTTATATTTAAAAAGGAACATGCTACCACCTTCACAAGGACAAAAGTCTGTGCACAAACACTTTCTGAGTGGTTCTGAATTTCCCAAAGAGAAAAACATTCAATACAAACTCAGTCTGCACTTCATTTCAGAAAGCTGTGGACTCGTACCACATTCTTCAAAGACCAGATGCATATCCCCAGTCACGTTAGTGCTTTCTCCCACTCAAGCAGCCAGGACTATTTTGTGTGAAGTGCTTTTTTCCACCGTCTGTCTTTGCTTTCCTTCACTCAGTCCTAGTGGTGCTATTGATTCAGTGCAGCCTCTTTATTTGTCCTGCTTTGAGTACAGGCACTGATTTTTATAAGGCTACATTCTGGCTAGAGCACTGGCTGGCTCCGTAGCCAGACAGGTGATAAAACTCATAAGCACTTAGGATTTTTACATGGAAACTGGCCATCTATCTATTTTAGTCTCAAGTTCAAGCAGAAGTTTTGTTTATCACACAAGCAGCATCTTTTTGTTACAGGTATGTTTTGCTATATGGGTTTATAGGACCTAATGAAAACTCACCTCTTGCCTAGGAATTCCTAGCCGTATGAAGGGTCATTTACTGAGGTCAGGAGTGATCATATACAGCAGAAAGAATAATTTCCTCTACCACAGCAATTACTGGCAAAAATCAATGATCCCTGTTAAGCTGGAGGCCAAGGTAAGTAAATGCAATAGTGCATTTTAAAAACTCCCAGAGCCTCAGAGGCGTGCCTCCCCTTACACATGTGTTGAGGATAACTATCTAGCTATCTAGACAAGATTCCTATTAGGACATCAAACTTCCTAGCATTCCAAGGTCAAAAAATATATTTTAGTGCAACTGAAATGCAATCTTTAGCTAGCATTGAGATTGTCTAATTGATAGGAAAAAATCTCCAAAGATTCCACGCAGTTTAATGGTAATGCTCACCTATATATTACAATAGTATTAAGAACACAGTGTCAGACAGCTCAGGAGACTCTTCAATCACAGAACTCGCTGTGCAAAACCAGTTCAGCTCTGATTCAGAAGACTCAGCTCTGCTGGTGTGTCTGTCCCCATGCCTTTTCAGAGCAGTGTCTGCTGAAACTGCTAACTTAATGGTCACCTTGAGTTTTTGTTTACAAAGGACATGGGCCCTGAGGAAGAAGTGGGCTAAAACCATTGCATTCATGGCACAATTATTGCTGCTCTTCACCTTTTTCACTACCACTTTTTTTTCCTCTGTAGATTCAGGCTGGTAAGCTGATGGACTGGCCAGCTCTACCCCTCTGCTTGCAGTACACTACTTTTAGAAGTGGCTTATTGCTCCACTGCTTTTTTTCAATTCTTAAGCCACATGTGCAATGATGGATTTGGCAGCCATACTCTTGCCAGACACCCCCAGTCAGCTGAGCAGCAGTACTTTAGCCACGGGGTGATGCAAAGGCTGTTCTCTCCCTGTTCTGCGATGGGAGACAGTTTCTCTGTCAGAAACACTGAGGTTAGACAATGAAGGAGAGTCTCAAGGAAGCTGCAAGAGTAAGTTCATCTGTATTTGCAAAATTTACAGTTACATGATTTGCAAATGGTGGCAGGGATCTGCATGCATGGAAGGGTCTGCCTTCCCATCATTAACCTCTTAAACCAAACACCTGGCATTGTAATATTTCCTGCTGAACTACCTCCTCATTTTTAAACTGTAGAACAAAAGAATCCAAAGTGAAAAACTTTTCCCTGCATTTATTTGAAACCTTGGCACAACATTACTAGCATCATTCAAGTACAGACCAGGACTCAGCAGCAGCCAAACCTACACCCTGCTGATTAGCATGCCTCACAGTATCTAACAGACGTTTAACTTAAGAACACAAGAATTTTATTGCTCAAACACTTTATTAGATCCCTAAGCCTAAAAATGGTTTTCAGTAACTCGTGTGCTGCTTAGGGACCTCAGAAAAGCTACTCTGGGAGCTAGGAAACATTTCCTAGGAGGCAAAAATGTGATCCAAAACATATTTGATAAAAAGGAAAAGGGGTAATGATGGTTTTTAACTATAATTTTATTTTATTTCATCTCAGAAGCGTGCTCTAAGTTTAAGAGAGGGGAACAACTATTGGATTTTGTTTTGCAACTTTTTTAAAACAAAATTATTCTCATCTCGGGTTGGTCAGTTTTCTTCCCCCTAAACCCAATAAACTATATATTGGAATGACCTTGTAACAGGTTTCTGTGGCTCTTTAATCACCGGTGGCTGCTAAATGAAGCATATCTATTTTCTCTGTTATATTACTATTGGCAACCAGGTCTTCAGTAAGTGCCCAGAAATATTTCCATGGCAACAAAAAGCATTCAGCATTGCTACTGTTTTGTGCCAATTTAGCTTTAAAATATTCTATTGTGGAGAGAAATATGGTACATTAAGTGAAATAAAGTCAAGATGCAATGTTCTGAAAAGAATATAAGGATAAACAGGAAACAAGTATTTTTGCAGAAATGGAGAAAAAAAATGCCAAATGAAAGGAGAAATGTTCAAAGCTAATATTGAAGCTACTGAACGCCTTAGCTGAATGTCAGCAAGTCCATATGCTCGCTTACGTTGTCACTTAGGGTTAGGTAACAAAGCTAACAGAAGTAAGGATACCTCAAACATCTTCTCTTGATCATTTTAATCCATGACTGAAATTTTAAGTTGCCAGGGTATTACAGCCTCTCTGCATGTCTAGGTTACCATCAGAAGAGTTCATACTCTTGATGTTAGAGAATGAATCTAAAGGAAAAAAAAGAAATAAAGAGTTGAAAAATTAAATACAAAGAGCATGTGTGTGTTTTGGAAGCGAAGGGTCACTTAGAAGACCAAAACGAGTTCTTCCACATCAAAGATCTTGTGGAAGACATTTTCAAATCACAGTCCAGCACTTTCTCTCCTATTATACAACTTAGATAGATNAAAAAAAGGCATCAACTCCCAGCCCTCCAACTCTCAAACAGCCAACTTCATGACTATAAAGTCTTGAGACTGTTGGATGGCCCTTTGTGCAGTGCATTGCAGAGATTAAAAGATAAAAGACTGAGAGCATTTGGAGTGACATTCCCTCTGGTGTAAAAAGCTATGCAATGCCCTCTAACGTGCTTCGTGCGGAAGTAGAGAACCTGAGGCAGCAGCAATGTAGGTGCTGGGGAGCTCTGTATGGCCAGCCTTCCAGTCCACAATGGCTCCATACAGTTTACTGAGAAAGAAAGCCAATAAATATTAAGAGAGAGTCCAACAGCAACTTGGTAAGTACCTGCTCTCAGTTGGGAGAGAGGTTCAGAGTGACCCTCTCCTTTAGCTGCAGTGATGGGTTACTCACACATCTGACTGTCACTCTATGTGTCTCTCACCAGGAAAATTCATCTGGTCCATCACACATTCCTAAGGACCCTCTTTCTCAGATATCCCTGCAGCAAGACTGCAGGTGAGAAACTGCTCTGACAGTGACAGCAGCCCATTCCCCGCCCCCATTTCCCTGAGAGCTCACCACCTTTTCTCCCATCCACTGTGACCAAGGGTGTAGTCCAGAGACAGGACAAAGATCTGGAGGCCACCATCAGAATAATGCATTTGGCACACGGCTGCTCCCTAGCCTACTCTGAGGAGCCCCAGGATTTGCCATGAATCACTCTTAACAGCCCCTCTTAGGGTTACAGGCTCTGCAGAAGACAAGTTTGTGCCCTGGATAGCACTTGTCCAGGAGGATCCATAGCCCCAGCGCTCCCTGGAAGGACACTACATACACCCTGCTCCATGGCATCTGTGCACACACTGGGCACATAATCCAAGCACACACAGTAAATCCAGCCCTGCAGCATTGACTTCATGCCTATGAACAAACCCTGTGGGCAGGGTACCACATAGGCAATGTATAGAGGTACCAGAAGACAGGGCATCTATACAGGTTAGAGACTGGGCTGCAAGAGATACAGCCTGGGGTGCTTAACCTGAGAATTGGCAATCATTCATTTGGAATATGAAACAAGCAGTCCCAGTTTGGGAGACAGAACAGCTACACCAAAAGCTCTTTTTAATTATTTACTCCCTGGCCATAACAGTGTGAGGAATAGTAATAAAGAAAAGAGCTAATTTTAACATTCATTAAAGAACACCATCAAGGTTTATACCCTCTCAGTCTGATATTCCTATTAAATACAAAAACAAACAGGCTGATCTTCTGCAGTCTGCACAGAAAAGGCTAAATATGTAAGACTTCCCTAGAAGCCAAGAGTGCTGAAAAGCTCTTGGTCATTATAAAACACACATTTTCAAAAGCATCTACTGCCTGCTTCAAAAAAAGGAATTTAGATATTTGAAGCCAAATTCTGAAAACCCTCAGTGAGTCTCAAGTTCTTCATAAGCTCCATATCGTAGACCCCCTCCCCACTCCCCTTTCCAAACTTATCCCCCTTCCTAGGATGTTCATAAAGAGCAGCTTTAACCCAGCAAGACCCAAGTACGGTGTCAGCAGGACTGCAGCTTTCCCGCTTGTGGGTGGGACACAGATCTCCATCAGCCCTCTGTGACCCAGGTAACTTCCAGCCACATTTATGGTGATATTTAGTGAGTACAAGTCACATGGCTGAAATTCAGTCCTGAAAACAATTGCCTGAAAAGCTGTTCATGTCACTTAATCATCAAAAGTCATAGTTAGGCCTATTTAAAACTGAAAATTTCAAATTCACTTCTCCTTCCCATAATCTGCCTGCTGTCCTCTTCAGTCTTATTTGAAAAGCTTGTGGGAGTGGTGGGAGGGGAAGAAACCGATTTGAGAGCCTTTCATCCATAAAATCATGAGATATGGCTGGCTTTTTAGTACAGCGTTTCACAGCACATGGCACAGTAACATCTTGAGATTCCTGGCACAAAGAAACAAGGTTTGAGATTATATATATCTTTAATAGCAATGACGCAAAGGCAGATGGTTCTCAAAGCAAAGGCTTAAGTCTAAACACTCCCTTTGAAGGTCCTGCTACCAGAAACAAAACATGGGGGGAGCAAAATACTCCTTGCTACAGCAACAGGGCCTGATCATCTTCTAATACGCAGCATTTCACCTTGGAGATTTCCACTTATTTCAATGAGATTAGTCTCAAGAACGAGGGAAGAATTGGAAACAGAAGAGGAAAGGTTAGATTTTTCTTTGGGATTTGGGGAGTTTTATTTTAGCTGTAGGAAACAAAGACAACACAGAACATAATGAGCAGATTAGCAACTAAATCAAATCAATACCAGAAAAGAGAGGTCTGGATAATACTGTCAGGGTGCGTGCTAGCTGCTTACCTGCAAAACTTGCCTTGACATTGTTACTTTTTAAGGAGCCACCCAAGCTGAGGTTGTGCTGATGACCTCCCATCCTCACAGAGGGCTCACCTTCTTCCTCAGCGATGGGAGGAAGCCGATCAAGTGGCTGGAGATCTTCATTTGTCCAGTAGGATCCATTGGCTGTCAAAGACCTGGTGCTTTCAACACACTGCTCTGGTAAGCCTCTGGTATTTTTAACCTGGTTTTGCCTCTGCTGACCCATGTCAGAGCCATGAGGGAAGTCTTCTGAAGCAAGATCAGGACCCCCAATGTGAACATCTTCTCTAGGATATAAGTATTCCTCGTCCCAGAGGTCCAGCTGTCGTTCATCATCTGATTCCTCAGAATAATCCTCATAAACTCCTCCATTATTCTCCAAGTCCTGGTTCCTCTCTTCTTCTGACTTACGACCCACTCCACTCAAATTCAGCAGTGAAGCAGATATAGAGTCTCCTGCTTGTTGGATAGCTTCATATATTTGAGACATCCAAGAAGACAGTGGCTGAAGGAAATTCTGAGCAGCCTCAGAAGCCATGTTTAACACTATGCCAGTATCTGGTGATCAGTTGTTCAGCTTTGCCAGCATGTCACTTATAATTCAGGGAGCTACAGAATAAGCACCATAAAAGAATACTGTAAATTGCTTGTCCATCAACACCTGTCGACACACTATCTACGTAAGATGTCTAGAACTGAGAGGAGAAATGGAAAAAGCACTTCTACCCATTGAGAATACCACTAGAAATCCAGAAATGATGGACAAATTACACATATTCCTGCAGAGATCTGGAAAGCTTTCATTCAATTGCTAAACCTTATATAAAAATAAAAACATAGAACACCGGAACAGAAATACCTTTTCTGAAGCACACACATTCTGGTTACAGCTGTCTGTCAACAGACCTGGTAAAAAAAGTACAAAACAACCTGCAGTCAAAAATCTCAAATAATCTGGCCCTGATTTCCACCACATCCTTAGCATTAGCATGTCCAGATGGAAATATTGAAGGGTGGAGAATGTGGGGAGAATCATGTTTTGACTGATTAAAGTGACAGGTCTAAAGTGTACAGAACCAGCCCATGGCAGACAACTATCTCAAATGCTTTGCTCCAGAAAGGCTCTGAACAAGCCCTCTCCACCCAGAGAGTAACACAACCCAGAGTTCTTTTGCCCTTCACAGAAAGAAAAAAAAAAAAAAAAAAACACAGGACGTGGAATATTTTAGGTATGAAATTACTGAGAACAGAAACAAGTTAACAAAAGCATTGGTATCATGTCGATATGATATGTTTTCTCAAAACTCATCTAAGCCCTAAATAAAAACATAACTTGTAGAAAGTTAAAGGTACATTTTTGCCCAATACACATCTTCCCTCATTATCACACGACAGATATTCTTTTAGGAACTCTAAAAAGGAGAAACCTACAAATACAATGATGGGTTTAGGAAGAAAGAATTAAATAGTTGCAGATTTTAGGCTAAAAGACAACTAAAAAGAAGCTTCAAAAATTAATACCAGTGTCTTGCTGAATTTAGAGGTCTAGGAGCAATCAAACTATAAAAGGGTAAATACAGTATAAGCAGCAAGAAAATAAGCTCAGCAGAAATGTGAATTACCTTGTGAAATGGTCTCCAGAGATATGTAGTGGGAAACCCAGTCTTTTTGATTTTTAAATGGAACATGGACTAAGGGGATCCTACCTTGCTTGGTGAGCAGCTTTTTTACAGATGAAATCAGTGACTTAAGAGGTCTTTACCTTTTGAAACACTTGTGCCAAATAATTTTGTTCACTGATGTTCACTTACACTGCACACACTTCCAACAAGTTTATTATCAGCTTCAGTATGTACTAAGAATTACAATCCTAACAAGGGCACTAAACAAATGTAGGTTACTAAAGCCATTTTAAAAGCTGATGGCAGTTACAAACTCTCCAGGCTCGGGGCACACACCATTCCAGTATCCCACCTGTCAACTGCTGGCCTCTGGCTCAGCTGCTGGGACCCAGGTAACATTCCCTGCCACACATTAAGTCTTTGGCAACGAAGAGACAATGTCATGGTGTAATCTCCCAGGTGAGTCATTCCCTTCATCGACTGCTTTGTGCAACTTATTTTCTCATAGACCTAAAGTGATTACAAACTCCAAACAACACATTTTCAGCATAATGCAAATTTGCTACTGGTAAGTCACAGCACCAGAAAAGTCACTGGGAGGAGATGGTACTTGTAAACAGCGAGATTCTCCCAGGCATGGAAGGAGATGAATTTGGGTGGGTACGTACTGGATACATTTTTAACCTGCCTTTTATTTACAGGCAACAGCAAATGAATCTCTGATTTCTGATGAAAGGAGAACTTCGTAACGCCCTGCCTCCATCTCAACAGCAAGATACATGACAGCAGTAGCCCTTGGAGGGATGCAGGCATCCAGGAGTGACAGCTAACCAACGCAGATAAACCATATGGGTGCTAAAATGAAGTGCTGATCTGTTCTAAAAATCAACAGAACATAGACTTGTGATATTTGCATAGGGAATAATTAGCTTCTCTTGTTATTAGATTTCAGAGCTAACACTCAATTGGTCCAACAGAGCCATCCCACTTCTCCTGGATGCTATGGCTGATTGCACCATGGCTCAGGCAAACATCACAGTCCCACACAAGAGACTCTGCATTAGGGAGGTTGGTATCACAACAATAAAGACAGAGGGAGTTTTTCAAGGAGAGATTTTACTTTAGTCATGGAATTAAAGCAGTGATCTACAGTCACCTGCAGGGCTTGGATGTGGTCACATGGTCATCCGAAGCAGCAGATAATACTTGAATATGCATCTTTCATGTACCAAGTAGTTGCCCCGATCATCTCGCTATAAGTAGGCTGGGAGGAAACATGACACAGACACACGTATATACATATCCACAATTCTACCCAAAACCTGGAAATTTGTGTGGATAAAAGCCGGAGAACCCCAACAAATGGCTTGATTTCAGTTTATAAACAATGGATGGACACTGAAGTATATTTCACCCAAAATATCTGAACTGTTTTGCAGTAACACCTGCAACACACCTGTATGACTTGCAATCCGGTGCCTACATAATCCCTACAGGCAAAAGCAATGCAATTTCCAGGGTGCCTGACTCTGTTTAGCCTTTGCTTGGCTTTTCCTCCCATCCTCTCCCTCTTACTGAAGGCTCCACAGTCAGTGATGTGCTGAACAACTAGAGGTCAACTGAATTATAAATTGCCTATTTTTGGTCTTGCAGCAGATTGATAAAATGTGTAACAAGCTGCAGACAAGTTTAGGTGGGCAACATTTTTACAAACTCAACAGAGGATCAAAGGGGGCTAAGCTCTGTTACAGGCTTGCTGTTTCCCAGGAGCTCTCTACCTTAATTAGCAGGCACTGCTCTAACAGGGTGTTTATGATATATTTCACAACATGGCCTTTTCAACATAATGGATTTTTACTTTTGAATTCTCTAACAATTTTGACTTGCATTAGGAAAAAAAAAAAGAACTGAAAAGAGCATTTAAAATGTGTGGGAAAGAAAAATCCTTTCCTTTTTAAAAGCATTCTTCAAAAAAGGGAGGAAAAAAAAAAAAAAACAGTTTAGCAAATTCACTTCAAGTTCCATCTTCTAAAACTAACCACAAGAATTTTCACACTGAATCACCTGCTTAACTTAAAGATGGTTGGATTTTTTCCTCTTGGAAAATTGGATAGCTAAAAGGATCAATGTTAAGCCTCTCACACAAACCATCATAACCTTTACTACAATCTATATTCTCTTGCCTTGATAGGATCATTATTCCTGAGTAGCATTCCCATTGAGAGGTGCAATTACTGTATGGCTAAAAAAAGAAGACTATTAGCAGAATTTCAAACACTACCACAATGCAGAAGTTTGTAATATTAGCAAAGTGTCTTTCAATCTTCTTGATATGCAGGCTCCTAAAAAAATGCCATCAGATGTGCATTTCTTACAATGATTACCCTTATTCAAGCTGTTGTAGAACATAGGCACAAATTTCCTTTTCTTCAGTCACTTTTTGTGTGGCCCTTGCAAGTTTCTACCAAACTCCTCCCTGGCAGGGAGGCTTGTAGACGACAGGTTGAAAATAGTGTCCCAGCATACAACAACTGAACAATTTTCAAGTGAGTGCTTATTTCTGAGACACTCGATGAGGAAGAAATCCACAGCCTCGCCTCTCTGCCTGGAAATATACTGTCCCATGTAGAGACACAAGAGGAAATCAGCTCCCAGCTTCCAAAGATCAGAAGACATCTTTGTCACATCACTGTTTTAGAAAGATACGCTTCTCTTGCCACTACCAAGAAGCTTTTTTAGCAGTTTGGGCAAGTTGGTGAATCCATCTGTCCACAACTGAAACTCTAAGCACTGTGCTGGGTCACCGGTTTAGACAGCCACACTACATGTACTCAGAGGAACGATTCCTGCCTTCCCCACTTCTCAGAAATTTTAATTAAGACATTGATAATGATTTACCTTTATTGCCTGATCTCACACAGGGACCATCAGCCCCTTGTGCCCAGCTGGCATGCCACAGATCATATAGGAAAAGCAGTGTTACGGGTCCACCATGAAGTCTTGCTCCAAGCTTAGGAGGAAAGACCTAAAACAAGGTGTGAATCTAAGCTGATGCCCAGAACATCAATGGTCTGCACAAAAGGCAAGGCCATTTTGCTGTTCATGAAAGGAGGAAGTAAGGAAGGCTTTGAGGGGTGAGATGATTTAATAACTCTTTTTAAGCTATTGAAAACTATGAGCCTGATCCTCCTTTTAGACTGGAGCCAAATTAGCACACATATAAAATAGCAGAGGGGAGATTAGAAATGTACTCCACTGAAGGCAGGCAGCAGCCACACTGGGCCAAGAAATCCTCTAACCTAGTTATGGGAGAAATCTGGACTCTTCACTCCTCCTGTAATTGCCAGAATCATGTTTAACAAGACCTTAGCAAAGCCCTTCCATCCTTGCAGGAAGGATAACCAAACATTGCTACAATGAAACTGTATTTCCTGTTAAAATTGTCACAGTGCCAAAACCAGCCTGTGAACTTGAAGCTGTTCAGTTGATTGGAGCCTCTTGCAGAAGTGTTATGAGCGAAGTTCACAGACAGTGCCCAAGGTTCACATCAACCGTAAGCGTCACTGCTGACCAAGTTTCCCTAAGGTAAAACAAAACAGAAATACAGAACATCTCGGTACCTTTTTGGCTTACGTGCTATAAAAATGCTATTTATGTAGCTGAATTTAATGCAAAAAGAGAGAAGGCAGAGGCAATTTCCAAGTGATTATGTGCTCTGTAATAATAGTTTTCAGCTAGTGATTCTGAAACTCCAGGGCATTCAAGGAAGATCTAATGGTTTATGCCAATAAATCACACACATCTCATTGGAAACATTCACGGGTTACAAATCAACACGCCAATAAACCCACTGCTGCAACTCATTGGTCCTGCAAGCCCCAAAAGGGTGAAGTGAAAACGAAGATGAGATCAGACAGACAGCAATGCACCCTGCTGCATGGGGTTTAGCCTACGCAGAGGAAGCCTGCAGACTTATTCCTCACTCCCAAGTCATGTCATGTCTTTGCAGGCAGCTTGCTACTACTGATGTTGTGCCAAATTAGTTGTAAAAATTGATACCCAAATGACAGAAGTGGTTTTGATCAGGATATTTAGCCCCATGGTATCTCCTCCTTTCTTCCCATTCCTTTGTTGTATGCTCTCCTTTTGTCAAAAATAATGCAACAATTACTGATCCTCACAGTTTCAGTGGGATGGGTAGAAGAGGAAAGGGATAGAAGAAAAAAGGAATTATGCAAATGTGACATTAATGGTTCAAAATCGTGGAGCCTTTTTCAAGAAAAACAGGTCTCTCCACCATATAGAGTATACGGTGACAAATTCAGGCAAAAAAATGCTCCTGGAATACCAGCATCCAAATGTTATGCTCAGAAGCTCCACCAGCAATGGGGCTGAGGAACTGATGGCAATTTCCTATGCTGACCACTTCACACCTTTTGTTTCTGCTTAGACTGTAAGACCTCCTGAACTCAGAAGTGTGTTCATTTCATCTAAGTCCATTGCGCTCACAAAACAGGGAATCTGTGACTGCACAGACAGATACTATTGCCACCAACTTATTAATACAAAACTTCAGGGAATTTTCCAGAGGGAGAAAATGGAAACACCTACCCTGACCATAATATTTGGCCTGGATATACTGGAGAGCCAGATTCTGCCTCGGCACTGGTGTTAAGTCCAGTAACTCCACTGAAGCCAGTCACATCCTCCAAATCAAAATAAGGTCCTTTGCATTTGAAGAGCTGCTTGTCACCATAGGCACAAAAAGGTAACAGTTCTGTGCCAAGTGGTAATACAAAAAGCAGCAATGAGTAACTTTATTTATACTTCTCAAACTGAGGGTTACAGAAAGGGCATTAAGAAAGTCACAGATCATTGGAGTATTAGAAAAGTGGTGTTAGTGGCAACTATACTCTTTCAAGGTAAAGGAGTGAGAAACATCTGTAATTACTGGATTAAGGGAATGAAAGAAGAGAACTGCAGTCAGAAATTACAGTACATTCTGTAACGAGCTGCTGTTGTTAGTCGACTTGCCTGAAGATGAAGAGCCAAAAGGAAATCACAAGTTCAAAAGGCTGGAGAAACACCAATTTACACCATCAGTCGAACCCACCCACCTGTGCTGTCAAGCTGTTGCATACAGCAGACCCAATAGACAGAGTCTCCACCCTGCCTGCAATCCTGCTACCCCGTCTGCAGCAACTGAACAAGCTAGGGTCAATCAGAGCAATCACTTGCATGGAAATTAGCAGTGGGAGAGTATGTCTAGCTGTTTAACACAATGAAGATATTTTATAAAAACATTTTGAGGAGTCACCCAGTTACTGTTACTCCTTCTTCCCTCCCCCCCACTCCATCGTTACAGAGCCTATGGAAATTGCTCTGTATGGACCACCATTGAGCAGTGCAGACAGTGCTGTTTGGGAACCACAGCCCTAAGTGGAAAATGCAGTGGATTATTATCCATTCCTAGCGATGCATCTTTGAGTCCGCACATGGCTAAGCCCATAGCTCCCATCTCCTTTCACTTCAGCTAAGTCAACCACCAGTCCAGCCAGACATGCTGGGAGGCCGAGGGGTCACTGGGAAAACCAGACCTGGTTTCAAATGATTTAAAAGAATTCAGAGCCATAGATCCAAGCAGACAATTGTCCCTACCAACTTCAGAACTGCTCCCTCAGCTACTCTCACCCTTCATTTAATTCAGCCTTATTACAAACCAGGCTCTCTAATGTCAAGGGACTGACATTGCATCAGTGGCAATAGTCACACTGTCCCATGCCCAGCCACTCTTCCTACTATGAGCCTCTATAGAAGCAATTGAGAGAAAAAGCAATGTAGAAAAGCAGCTTCAGGTGGTCACTGAGAAACTTCCCTTTCCAGAGCTCCTCTCCCTCCTGCCACCAGCTGGTCAACACCCTAACACCCTAGCTGATGCTACGTACCTCAACTACGTGACATGAATAAGCCCACACTAATTTTCAATCTGCACCTTTCCAAGGACAACGGAGCTACTGGTTACTCAGCATCAGGGTTACAAAGACCAACCACAAATGTATTTCTTTGGAGAAGGACATTCTTGGGCTTTCCAGGACTTACAACACTGTTGGAGGAAGCCAGTCTACAGCGCACACCAGACTGGTACTGTCACACTCACCCACATTACTTGTTTCTAAACGTGAAGCTAAGCCTCTGCTAGCATATGACGGTCCCACACACTGCACATGACAGGTCCCCAGCGCCTGGCTGGGCCCCGAGCTGCACTGACAAAGCAAGGTTGACATCCAGGCAGCTAACATTCCTGCCTTTGTTGAGTGTTATAAGTGTTGATGCTTTCCTTAAAGCCCCAGCTACAGGAGATGAGCGATTTATATAAGAACTGCATCTTTGTTTATTTTAAGTGTGTTGCTAGCCCCAGAGGCTAGAGCATTGGCTGTGCAGAACAGCTTGAGAACATGAACTGAAAGCACTCTCAAGGCTGACAAGACAGGAAGGAAAAATGGAAAAAAATGTTTCCTCAAACCTCATGATGTTTAAGCTGTTTTCACATATCAGGAGTACATCTTTAACATCACAACATGTGATGTATAAAGCACAGTCAGGAAACTACAATTTCTTTCCCAGTCTCAGGTCATATCATTATAAAAAGATTACAGTATAGAACAAAGAGGGCCCTTCTCTTTTTCAAGTCACAGCACTGAAGCACATGGTTAGATACAACTCTACACAAGGGTTTGCCCAGCACTGTCACATGTTTCTGTTAAGTTCATTTCACCCATGAACTTTTCAAGCAAAGGGATCAGCAACACTATAAACACCACAAGTAAGAACACCATCACCACCTTTTGGTCCTGAAATTCACACTACAGGAAGGGACACCAAACCATCACAGCATCGAAAGGTCTCACACGAGACTCCACTGACATCTGTCAGGCATTTGTTCGAGAAAAAGTCCTTCTTCCCTGTGTGTGGGGATGCTCCAAGGGGAAACTTCACCCACGCACACACTCCCCACCACCTGAAAGATCACCAATGCTGTGAGGAACCACTCCAGCTGACTCCATTAAGGCCAAAGGTGTGGTGTTTAATCTTTCTCCTGCTAAGGAACTCTGCACATGATCTACATCAAGGCTCTTCATCACTCCAGTAGGCTCAGGACTGCTTCATGCCACCACCACTTCCTTCTGCACGTGCTTGGGCATAGCCAAGCAAGCTTGATACGAATGAATTTAACTCTGTGCCACCCTCCTATTGGTTATGTGTTTACCAGCTTCTCTATCAAACTTTGCAGCCTGCTCTGAGCTCTCCCTTGCAGTGCCAAGTCCATCCTAAATACAGGCTGGCTGTGTCCAGATGAGCTCCAGTCCCCCTGATGAATGGACTCCTGCAGCTGAGTGAGAGGCAATCAGAGCAGCACATCCTTGTTCAAGAGATGGGCTCATTCACTAAGGTCAATGAAGCAGTCAAGAATAGGATCCACAAAAGCCTCACGTATCAAAAATGTTATCCACTGTGTCCCAGTAATTAAGACACTTTGTCCTGGAGTCTCCTGAAAGGTTTTCAATTAATTCTTCATTTTCACAAAGATTCTTTCCCTTACCTTGTTCCTTTCACAAGGACACAAACTGTGCAATTAAAATTAAATTAGGAACAAACCAGCCAGATGTATCCTAAAGCCATGATGATGGAAACACCTATTTCATTCTGTCACTTGCCTCGTTCTGAGGTCAGGCTCTCTATAGAAAAGCAAAAACAACAACAAAAAAATTACTTTGACGCTTTACAGTACATGTTCTGAATGTCAGCCTGTCTACCTGCAAAGTAGACAGATTTGCTTATGTTTCTATACCAACTCTCTTTTTTATCAGTAGATAACTCAAAAATCAACTAGATCCAAAGACAAGAGAAACATCTCACGCACCAAACCTATACACACCTTCTGAGGCTACAGCCTTCATTTACCTATGCTGTTGCAAATTGGGATTTATCCTATTGCAGATGTTACAGTCATGCCAGAGGGATCAAAATGCACAATGCCTTCTCTCTTATTTAGACAGTTATAAAGCCGATAGTCATAGCAGACAGGTATCTTCTAACCACTCTTAATTCCAGATGTGGAGAAGCAAAAAGATTTCCCCAATTTGAGAGCTTACAACTGGGAAGAACAATCATTAATGGGTTACATGTTAAAGAACAGCAGAGTCTTTAGAATCAGGATCTCCTTGTAACAAACAGCTCACCAGAAGAAGTTGAGAAGAGGAAAAGTGAATGATAATCAATAAGATACACATTACAAGCACTCCCAGCCTGCTCCTTTCCACCCAACAAAGTCAGATTCTGAATTTGAAACAAAGTCTTGCTTGTCAACACTCCTCTTGAGAGAGCTCCCTCACCAAGTAACTGCCGTGCTAGAAACAGCCTTTCCTGGCTTCCCAGCCCAAGCTCAGGGTCCAGGTTTCTACGTTTGCCATACGACATGCTATGTTAGCCCAGAGTTTAATCTATTCTCTCATGCTGCTGTCCTTTAAAAGCATTAGCATTTCCTACAGGCATATTCTATATTGGCCTTTCAAGTATCAAAACGCTATGATGAAATTTAAACTAAATATAGAGACGATATTTTTAAATAGCTCTTAGCTCCAACTCGCCGAGCTGATTTTGTTTGAACGGAAAAAGCAGGCTCCAACTTTAAGCTTCCATTGTAATTAATGATTACAACACATTCCTCTGCCGTATCAGATTTAGCACCTCATTAATGTGTGTGGTATTTTGCTTGTACGGCACAGCTGTAGTTACAAGTTGAATTAGTGTTTCCATTATAAACCCATGTTTTCAAAGGTTTATTACGCAGACACATAAGATTTAGTCTGAAATGAACATTGCCATCAAGTGTGTCAGCTGGGAAGCAATTTTTTGTCCTTCAAAATTTGGAAGGAACAAAACACAAAAAAAGCAAGCCACCCTGTTTATTAATAATTCATATTTTAAAAAGCATTGCAAATACATGTTTACATGATAGCCTGTGACAGCTCCATAGAATGTCAACACCCACACACTCCTGGGAGATGTGTCATCTTAAAAAACGAAATAAAAGCCACATTTTTACACCACTTGATGGGAAGCAAAGAGAAGGGAAGAAAGACTTAAAAATAATATCGACAAAGGAAACTTATTAAAAAACCCCCCATAGTCTTTATTTAGAAACATTGAAGTTGGGACTTTCAATGGAGAGGGGGGTGGGTGGGTATAATTTCAAGTACCATTTGTACTTTTAACTTTTCGGTGCCTGTCCCTGGCTCATTAATGCATTTAGCAAGAAGCAGTCAGTCCTGCTGACTTCCTATCACATGTAGCATCCAAGCCTTCGACTATCCATAAATCCTGGACTCTTAAGGTATGACCAGATCATGCCCTTTGCAACAGCCATGCTAAACTCAGTGTACAAGGCAAAACGTATGACAAAAAAAATCCCAGCGCCTCCACGCTTCGTGATTGTGCCCTTCTACAGTTAGTTTTACTAACTGTAACATAACTACTGCAACGCAGACCTTTTAATTGGGAGGCTTCTGAGGCCTCTTCTTGGCTGATTATTTCAATGATTATACACTTATGACATGCAAATTTACAAACAAATGTATGATGGAATTACCAACTTCTTAGTAACCACCATTACCAGAATGGATGCATTTTTGATGGCTGAGAAACATTACAATGTTATTTTTGTAACACAGTAAAATTCCCTGTTATTTTGACTCCAGGACTCGTGGGTTTACCCAAGATAGAATGTTTCCAGACAAGAACAAATGCATGAAAGAGCATGTAATAGCTACTACAACAAAACCAGGACAGGCATATCCTTCGTGATCAGAAAAGCAGTGTCATTACTCAGAATTGCTCACATTTTGCTCTTCACTGGATCAACAAAACATTCCCAAAAGAGACAGAGAGTGGGGAGTGTGCTTCTTCCCCAGTGTTGCCCTACATTTTTCAAGAGATTACTCCAGACAACAAACATAATGGGAGCATGGTAGCAATTGCATACTCATTTGATCAAGTTTTGGAGGTTACTATAGTCTATCCAAAACCCTGCTGTTTTCCACACAAAGAACCTGAGACACGGCAAATGGGTCTATCTCTGTCCTGACAGCAATCAAAGCCTCAAGAAGATTCTGTACATCAAAGGTGGTATAATACTGTGATACTTACCAAGGCCCTCAAGAACTCTAGAGTTTTCTCTGTAGTGTTTTCTTCTCCCTTGTTGTTCCAGGCATGGAAGCCCACCTCTCTTTTCAAAGCAGAGCTTCTTGTTGATGAAGTGGAAGAGGACTGCAGGGAGGATAACGAAGACTCCAACTGCAGACAAAAACCCAATGGCCTCAGGAGTAACTAGGAACAGAAAGTCAGAAAGAAAACATCAGCGCAAGTAGGAAAAACTGTCCAGAGAAAGATGTGGTTTAACCACATCTATATCCATGGCTCTGCTTCCCCATCCTCTCCCCAGAAGAAATACCAAGGAAATTCAGCAGAATTTGGACTTGCATTAAATGGATACAGCACCCGCGTTAGGCCAGTCTACCGAGGACATCGACAACAGGGTACAGTACATACCAAACTTGGTTCCAGTTAAGGTCTTCATTTCTGTCACATGATGAACTCCAACACAGGAAAGACCCTAACTGATTTTAATAAACTTTCCTATCAATGCAGAATTCTACCACCTCCAAGAGAGACACTCCCAATCTATACTGCAACAAGGATCCAGCCAAGAAAGGGCAGTTGGTCATAAACCATTTCTGCACAGCTTGCAGTAAATTCGCAGGGGAGGCTGTGGGGAGGATTAGCTTCTACGGCGAAAGGCCCCAACGCCTCCTTTGCAATTTGTGTATTTTCTCTAAAACCATCAGATTACACTGTAATGGTACTCACTAACTTTTATTACATTTACTAAGAACTAGGTTAATGTATAGCCTATGATCCTCATTCAACTGTTACTTTACCCTTAAGTAAGAAGTATATTACTGTACTATATAATTACCATTCTTTGCTGCAAAAGACCAGCCTCCAGCTCAGGTAATTCAGTTTAGCTCCCTTGGTGTCAGGTTTGGCCACATAACAAGCACAGTGGTTTTGCATCAGCTGATGACCTAGTCCTATACGTCAACATCCCTATGTCAAACTGTAGAGAAACAGTCTTATTTCAATTTATCACATTCTGCCTGTACTACTGGATCTGCAACAAACCACAGGCGCCAGCAAAAAGCTTTTAAAGCCATTTCACCTCTCTCACACATATCAAAATGCCAAAACAAGGGACAAACACTACATACATCATCCGATGTGGATGGCAAGGGCACACATGTCAAAAACTGTAAGTGCCATCTGAAAAAAAAAAAAAAAAAAAAAAAAAAAAAGGCTTGTTATTCTGGTAATTACTTCACCAGGAAGGGGTGAAGTTCAGTTGTTCAATTCAAGTCAAAGATCCCATAAAAATGAAACATCAGCAGCATCAGTGGCACACCAGGGATGCCTGTGATTGCAAAGCTGCAGCTCACAGATGAGATGAGCAGGAGGAAAGGATGTCAACAGAGCCAGCCCTGCCTGTGAAACATCCCACTGGGAGTTGACAAGATTTGACTCAGCGAAAGGCAGTCTAGAAGAGCTACACTGTCTCCACTTACAGCCTCAATAGTGCACAGTAGGACTACAGTCTAGGGGATTAAAAACCTAAATTAATACAAGCCAATGTGCCTCAATTGGAAACAAAAATCACCAATGCATAGCAGCAGCAGCTCACATGCAAAATGCACATGCAGTGTTTGGGACTGAACCCAGAGGAATATGGGTTATACAAATTCCAGAGGTGGCTCTGACCTTGCTCACTCCAGCCTAAGGAAGGAACAGAAATATGCACTGAATTACATACAGCAGCTTAAATGACAAGATCAAGTCTATATTTCCATTGCTCTCTTCTGCATGGGCACAGTCACTTCTCTGGCGATCACTTCTGTGTCCTCCTTGTGCCACACCAGCACTAAACAGGGTCAATGCAGACAGTGGGTCTCCCTGCCAGCACTGAAATTTGGTGCAACGGCTTCCCTGGATAATTTGGCAGGCTCATACCAGCCTTATCTTCCCCTCACACCTCAATCCAGGCAGCAGGGCTGGGGACGTGAGGGTGGCTGAGTGATACATCTACTCCGGCTATTTTCAGTTGCTGAAGTCATCATTAAGTGGCTGCTGGAGCCAAGTATATATCAAAGGAGCTGAGTATAAATCAAAGTAGCCATAACCCCAAAATGTACATGACAGCCTGGCTGGGTCCCATCACTGACTTCTCCTTTTCTTGAGTATAGCATAGGCAGGAAGAAGAACAATGCTCTACCTTACATATAAAACACTTGGGATCACCACATCTCAGCACACGGGGGGGTGGAGGGTGCGCACAAGCTCACATGCATGCGTATGTGTGCATGTGCATAAGCTCTGTGTGTGTGTGAAGTTGGAGCAGGTGTGCAGCAAACTGATAATCATGTTTTGAAGGCTCTATGTGAGTGATTTCATCACAGAAGGCGTGATGTAGAGGGGTGGCGAGGACACCGCTGTTACTATTTATTAAGCCCTTTTACAAAATATTAGCTCTGAGCCCAAGGATTTCTGCCAGGTTTTCCCCTTCTCAGACACGGTACAAGCAAACCACCAGTATTTTTAAACACAAATTGTCCAACACATGTTCCGATATGCTACACAACACCCAGCTGCAGAAACCCTCAAAGTGCCCCTTTCTCCAACAGACCTGCACAGTACCTTGCAAAATTCCAGAGGAAAAAGCAGACCTTTGACTAGACCCAGCATCCTGAAATAAAGTCTGGAGACAAATTCTCAGCTGCTATCCACTTGCTTTAAAGGATCTCAGACTGGCACAACAGCATTATTGCCCATCTATTCTTGTTTCCTGGTCAGCTACAGAGGAACAAGAAAGTAGTAGCTCAGTGATGTAGGACTTGGGACAACTTTTCAGGCTTCCCCTACTCCCTAGGGCCGAGATGTAAAAGGCAACTCCTGTCAGAGCTCACGAAAGGTCCAGCAGCAGCTTCTAGGAGGAAGGTTTCAAAGCCGAACACTAACAACTGTGTCCACACAGAGGCAGAGGTTTTGGGAGCACAGTAAGGAGGGACTGCACAGACCCCTCCGCATACATCCTGAACAGCAAAAACTATCAGCCAGCTACCAAGACCAGCTGAGATCCCTGTCCTCCCTTCACTGTAGGCAACAAGCAAAGAGGAAAGGTGCCCCAGAAGGACCACCACAGCTCTGGCAAGAACTGACACCTCATGCACAGATGGCTCCTGCAGCAAACCAGAGTGTCCCTCTCCTAAAGAGGGTCATCCTGACTGCGAGGAGGTGGCTAGGACTTCTGCAGCACAAGGCAAAAGAGCTTGTGCATCCTGTCCCACAGCTTTAAACAGAAGTTTCCTCTTCTCTCCCCCACATTACCCATGCCAGATACTAGAGGTCTGTGCCACAGCATCTCTGAGGGAGGGCTGTGATTTTGCACCTGAGCACTGTCTCACATACGTGGGTAGAAATTTTACAGTCTGTGCACCTGGCTCCAGCTGGAAGCTCATATCCCTCTGCGATGGGAGGCATGCTGGCTTTCTGCTCCTCCATCATCAAGAGGAAAACATGCTGCACCTGCATATGGTCCTGGACATGCGGCCCAGCTCTCCTCAACTCTCCGCTGAAGGGCTTTCTCTGCAGACTTGAAACTCTAGGCTAAGACCATGCCTGGGAAATTACTGTAAAACTGATTTGGAGTAAAGCTTTGTTCTGGCTTGTGATGGGATGTCTGGGCCTGGGAGGGTGTTGAGGAGGAAAAGCAGCAGAAATGCACATGCGTCACTAGTGTTACAGCATTGCTGGAGTGTGTCAGTTTCTCACACAATTAAAATGCCCAGCCTTACAGCAATAGATGACAGACTGTACCTGAGGGCAAGCAGAAGAGACGTAGGGAGGCATTCAACTGTTGGTTCAACCCTGGGCACCGAAGTCCAGGGAAGGAACTGGCCACCACGTGCTTTGGGAAATGAACAGTCCGTTCAGCCAGGACTCTCTCCCTCTCACCCATTTTCAAGCTAAGAAATTAATGCCATAGACACCTTTGTGCAATGCCACAGTGGGTCCACACATTCTGTTGCCCCATGTGAAAGTGCAAGCCAAGAAATGGTGCTTGCACTCCTGGCAAGTTGAGGGCATGCACAACTGCACACCCTCCTTTGTGTACACTGATTAAGAACAAACAAGAGGTGCAGTGTGAAGGGCACCAAGCTGGGAAAAAGGAGATCAGAGATGGAAATGAGATCAACAGAAGATATCTGACAGAGGACGCAAGGAGCACAAGACATCACAATGGTGTTCCTGCTCCAACCTCTCCCTTAAAGCTACCTCCACACCACAAGATGACTTCAGGGGAGAACCTGTCTGGAATAGCAGGAGGGCAGTACTGGCCACACTGTTACATGCATTGAATCCAGCTGGGTATTTGGCTTGTAGCAGGTTTCACAGCAATTCTGCTAGCAGACTTGGCCCTTCCAGACAGATCAGGACCAGGAGAATGAATGGAAGAAGTGCCACAATAGACTCATTTAGTCTGCAATTAACAAAACCTTAATCCGTTCAGCTTTGCAAGGGTTAAATTTTGCATAAAATCCTATTCCAGACAATAGCTCTTTAATTCCATTTGATACCAAGCTTCCTGCAAAAGGAATGTTTACTGGTACTTTTTAATTATGAAAAAAACCATAAATTGTCTGTTTTACTGTCTGCGCTAATTACATTTCATTATATATTTGGAGTAAGCTATGATTTTCCTGCTGGTTCCCATGACATTTTTCATTATCAACCACTAATTGTCTAGCATGCACACTGCATTGTGAACCAAGTAGGCTGAGGCGTGGGCAGAAGTTCTAGAGAAAGCTGCAAGGCAGTAGAAGTGCACATTATTATTATTACTATTATGATGTATTAGAAAGTTTCCACCTACTTGCATACCTACATATCCTCATCCCTATCCGCAGTGTCACGGCGCAGCAAAGCACAGGAGTCCGTCTGTAACAAGCCTCATGCTTAGCAAGGCTCAGCAACTACTGAAGGAAAGTTATGTGGGGTGAAACCATGACAGCAGCCCCACAGCAAGGACAAACTCCCTGCTGGGTGCAATGGAAACTCTCAGTCACTTCCTCTACTCGGTGCCCAAAGCACATGGGTATCAGGATCTTGTCACTTTGCCCACTCACAAGCTGAGGCCAAGGTTATAAAGGAAAATACTGCCATATGTGGATTCCTAAAGGAATAAGATAACTAATGGGATCTTCCTGAGAGAGCAAGACAGAAAAAAGTAAAGGGTTTCCATGAGCCACAGCTAACACTGTCTCCATTATAGCAAAACCCCTAACAAATCCATATCTATGCAAGCTCAGAAAGTGCCACAAAGGGTAAAGCAACTCATTGCATGCAGCATTTCATAAATTCAGAGCAAGGGAAGCTGTAGATACTGATTCTTCATAGAGTAAACTACTAGAATAAGAAGCGCATGACCACTGCTCCCCAGATCATCATTATCAGCCTCGGACAGGTGGCAATTCTATTCATGTGCACCACACACAATACACAGACACTTCAGAAATGAATGTGTGTTTTCACAGGATTGCAGCTCTCTCCTGGTATCTATTTCAAAGGAGACAAAGCCCGACCCTTCCTAACAGCACTGTGAGGGAACAGTTGTATAACTCCTCCTCTTCTCCGCAAGGTGATCCACAAATACAGTATCAGAAACGCAATCAGACCACATTCAGCGCTGTAGCAGAAGGGTAAAATTCCCACCCAAGGCAGGAGGACTTGCCCTGCATCAAGGCTCACTTTCACACACTTTATTTTTATGTGCTGATTTACAGATAGCAAGAATGAGGAAGTTCTGCTGTCCTTTTATATTAGGAATATGAAGGACCGAAAGGCACTTTTCACCTGACTATACTTCTATTAACTTTGACTGCAAAATTTGACTGATCAAAGGGGGCAAGAATGGGCCCATTCGTAGCTGCTGCTGATATATTTGCATGTCACCTTTAAAGATTTAAGCTGCCCTTATGGCCTATGACATAGGCATGCAATTTCAAAGGTCTTGGAGACAGCACAGCAACTTCATCTCCCTTTCTTCTACAACCCACATAACCGCAGTACCCAAACACCTTGCAGGCTTCAATGCATTTATGCCCCCAGCAACTCTGTGAAGCAGAGTTCTAACTAACACAATTGCTCCACAGAAAGGGAGCCAAGGCACAGACACAACCCAAAGTGGTGGAAGTTAGCCGGAGAAGAACAAACAAGAAAAGTCCCATCCGTCTACGCAGACACTTCAGTGTCTAGAAATACCTCACTTTTCACCCCAAGGCTGAAGGTCCCAAATAGAACATTTACAGCACATTCCTAGAAGTAACACAACAGTGACAGCCGCAGGCCTCCAGGCATCTCCTCAGTCTCCTTGGGTCACCTGACAGCCACAGGACTGACATTTCTTCCCCCAAAGCCTGATTCTTCTTAGGGACTCAATCCAGTACAGGTGCCCAACACCTCCTGGCAACACTGAGTTCAAGGGAAGGCACATCAGGCACGACAGGGGGACACGGAGGTGGTGACGTTAAGCAAGGGCACTCACCTACGAAATGGAAGGCCTGAGATAAATTACCCCTTAAACCCACATTTTTCTTTTCCCAGTACCATGTCCCAGGTGCACAACTTGAGTAGGGCACCCTCTACCCTTTAGGCTGAGCTTGGCTCACTGTGCAGCCCATTTTGGGGCCAGCAGTAGGGCCAGCACTGGTACACCTGATTTTTTCAATCTGCTTACTGAGGCTCAAAAAGGGCAGACTCAGACTTGAGTTCTCAGGACACAGCCTGGACTTCACTGAGAACCTTGGTCTGAATCAATGACCAAGACATAAACATTGGGGATTGCAAACCTCAGAGCATCCAGCAGCTCACCTGTGAAAGCCATAAACCAGCAAAGAGGAGGCCCAAGTTCAAGAAGGCTCTCCCTGAGGCCCAGTTTTCCACCTTACAAAGGCTGCTACATATCTTGCTATATACAGCCCTGTGGCAGCACTGTTTTCCCGGCAGCAGAAATCCTACCCTGCCCTTGAGCAATGCTCCTGATGACATTTGCAACCAAGCAGATATGTTTCTGTGAAATATTCTGCCTTCAACAAACAGCATTTTCCAATTAGAAAGGATGAAGTATTAGTTTTTCTGGATGTGTTTCAAACGACTGTGGAGCACTAGTTCAAGTCAACAGCAAGTACATGGTGTTAGCAAATGATGATGCCTGATGTTCTGCATCCAGAAGAGTCCTGGCTCTCACCCCATTCTTCCATCTGTAAGCACACACACTGCAAATATGGACCAAACAAGGGAACAGAAGTGTGTCCAAACAGCAGGGGAGCATTGACGCTAATGGAGGTGACTCAAGTAACAACCTAGGCCTCTAAAGGGTGATTCAGAGACTAATTGTCAATCTTAGTGATAATCTTAGAAAAGGCTTCAATTCAGCATGGTATTTAAAACTCATTGAAGTTAACAGGGCCAGGGAGACCAAGAATTTGAGCAGCACAGCACCTGAAATGCCATTCATGAACCAAAAGCTAGTCCCTCCATGTCAGGGCTGATTAGGTTTAACGGGGACAGCACGAGGGACCTTGTGGTACTCATCCAGGCCTTGGTCCTCCTGTACCACCACCGGTCCCTGTCAGAATTGTTCTCAGCGTTGGACCAACAGCTGTGAGATAATCACAGTGAAAACCACAGCCTTCACACCTGTTTGTCTCGGTCCTTCTCCAGACCAGTGGAGAAAAATTAGAACTGGGCAGAAAATTACTTTCCTAGTCAACAATCTATGAGAAACCCTTACACTCAAGTCTTTGCTCTGCCATTTCTTCTTTATCTCAGTATTCACCCTAATCTCCAGGCTGTGCTCAAATTCTCAGTTTTGCACGCTGTAACTATTTTCCATTGTAAAAACAGACATCACATAAAGCAGTAAGGGGACTAACTTGGTAGTCAAAGCTTTCACCTAAGACACAGGAAAGCAAAAAAAAGGGTGTTGTGATAACTATCTATACAATCTGGATCAGATCAAGTAAGAGAAAGAAGCTAGTCCTAAAAGCCAACCTCCTGCTGCTTAGGGCTCTTGTGTTAGAGATGAGACCTGTACTCAAACGCAAGTCTGAATCGAGCAGGACAGAGACTAGAACTTGCCCCTTCCACGTGTCTTTTGACTGTCTGACCTCCAGAAAACCTACCACAGTGGCAAGGGACAGCTGGTTTCTCTCACCATCACCACGCTCTGCTCAGAGAGGAATTCCATGCTGAATAAGGACACAACTTGGGTCTAGGAAAGTTTTTTCCAGATGATGTATTTCTTAGAAAAAGTTGTAATTTAAACAGAATTTAATTGTCCAACAAGAGCATGTTTTCTCAGAAGATGCTCAGCCTGCTCTTACTGTAGTAGGTTTGTCTTTGATCACATCCCAGGCTTGTTTTCAGTCACAGTACAACACAGAGTTCATAATCGGATATATTTTGTCATAGCTGACACCACCACTGCCTTACTGGTAGAAAGGGAAGACTAGGGCTGTCAGTCTGCCACCTTTCTTGAACACTGAAGTCACGCTTTTTTTTTTTTCTCCTTTTCCTTTTCCTTAAAGACAACTTCTTTGTTGCCATGGTATCACTAATGCAGTATTTTGAGACAGGGAAAGAAGATAACCATGCATCATCACAGTGACACATCTATCAACTGCCATCCTCTCAAAAAGGGTAAATAAGTAACGATGCCAATGTAGACTTTTAAAGGCTCCTTCACCCTTCTTAATTTTTCCATCTCACATACAAATTTCTGTCTACAAAGGTCATGCTTTGGTTTTATGACAGAGAAGGTCAGAATTTGTCTCTCAGCAAGCTATGTCTAGGTTTATTTTTTAGTTCCTTCTCTTCTCCCCATGCTACATGTCACCAGCTGAGGTACACACTCACAAAAAGAACAGAAGCACCTGCATGTTCGGAAAATGCCAGCCTGGCTCCCCATGTTAAACCATGTGGTGACTGCTTCGTAATTCTTGCTTGTATGATTTCTTCCTGAACTAACAAGGTATCTACTGCTGAGCACAACCCACATTTATCTCACCAGAAAGAGAAATGAAAAAGGGCACTCTGATGCTGTCTCCCATATACCACCTTCAACTCACCAGGTGTAGTCTTGTTAGCCTTGTATCATGTCTTTCCTATCACTGCCAGAATTACTTTCAAGAAACCTCTACTAACTTAGAAAATCAAGGCCTTGCAGTCAGCACAATGCCATTTCCCTCCTTGACTGTGCATATGAGAACACTGTATCAGGTCCCTTCCAAAATTTCAGAGAAAGCTCTGCATACTGCTGGAGCAACCTTGCTATCTCAGTAAAACCAGGGAACAGTCACAGTGAGAGATGCCCATGTCCCAACACTCTCCCTGACCTTGAGTCCAGATCAATGAACAGGCAACGACCCACATGATGACTTTCAGCGCACGACTACTGCCACAGTGGCGTTCACAGTGGTGACATGATGAGCTTTCCATCTCCCAGGTGGTGCAAAAGGAGGAATAATGTAATGAAATGAAAACTTACATAAGCTGAATTTATCAAGGCTTCTGCAACAAAGGAGGGAGCAGAGAGCAACAAGCAAAGCAGAGACAGAAGGTTCAAACCAGAAGGATCCCTGGTATGGGTCAAGAATTCAACAGTGAGCACAGAGTCCTCTAGCAAACAAAAATAAGTATTTTACATTTGGGAGAGAGAGGAAAGGGGAGGAGAGGGAGGAGAAAGCAGGATCTCAGTTGCTGCTTCTCTCTTATTTGGAGGGATAACAAAGAGTAAGTTGTCTCCACTCAGAACTGAAGTGTTCTCACCTCTTCAGAGAGGAATCTAATTGGGATCTTTATGCTCTCATGTACTTCTTTTTCTCATCCATAAAACCTTGTTCTTAGTTCCACCAATTTGACCCAAGGCAGAATGACTCACCACAGCAATAGGCTGGACAGCAGCTTTTTTTTCAAAGACCTAAATAAACCCTACTCCATCAATTGACCAAGGACGCTGCAGCAGTAAACCTCTAGCTGAAGGCTGTGCGTTGCCTTGGCAACCTCTCTGATCTCCATTGCTCCAGGGACTGGAAATGTGCTGCCAACAGGAGATTTCAGCTAATCAAACCAAATCTCTTAATACTTAGACGATTTCCCATCTGCGGGGAGCAGGCCATGTGCCCACAGAAAGCAGGGCACCCTCCAAACACAGCCCTGGCTCATCCTCGACCCTCCTTGGCTCCTTGTAGGCCGTGGACATCTTCTGACAGCTACCGAAGGAGATGAGGGGGTGGCAAGAGGCCACAACATGCTCGCTGTCTGCACAGCAGCTCCACGCCTGCACTCAGCAAGTGCCTGGCAGGCTGCACAGAGGACAGGCAGCGAGGAGACCGGCTGCCCGCTGAGAGCTGCCTGCAGGCAGCAGGACCCTCACAAGGTCCATGCCTCAACCCCTGACCTTTGAATGAAAAATAAATTTTCCAATATTGGTAACATACACTCCCTACAGGCCTGGTGCTACATGTTTTGAGCCTTCTCAATCTACTCTGTCCCTTTTTCAGCTCCCATTAAACACATCCAGGTAACATCAATGGCAAACTGCTGACCAAAAAGAAAAAGTAGGACAACCATGTATCTCTCGACTTTCCTAGACCGGGGACTGCTGTCAAACTGCAGCATAGAACACCTGCTTTATTCTAAAGCTCCTAACTGGCAATGCTAAAAGGGCAGCTTTGGTGGCAATTTTGCCTTGAAAGCACAACCAGTAACTGATTTTTTTTTTTTTTTTTTTAAAGTAGAAACAAGACCAACATTTCTATAGCTCCACTAAAGGTTTCCGGCCCCTGCATTTAAGTCCAGCCACAAAGACAGACGATCACTCTGGCATGAAGCACAACCAAGGGGCCACAAAAAGAGGCATGAACAGCAAACGGGAGAGGAATTTTCTACAGTTGCACTGCTGCTGAGAAGAAATTCTGTTTGGTGGTGATGAGGTTAATGTCCATGAAAAGCCACCAACTACCATCTAACAACCCTCAGTGCTACATCACCTAAAAGGGCTCTGACTATGACCTTTGAAAGCAATTGCCAAAGGGAATCAGGATGTTTGACAGCAGAACTCACCCCTGGCATTCAGGCTCTCCTTCCCGTCCTGGGTCATTCTTTACTGCATCTCAGAGGACATTAACCCACCACTCTCTGAACCTAAAAGTCACAGGCCCTACACTGAGTTTCATTCCACACACATTGTTTCCTGCCAGATTAATTCATGGTATTGCCACAATTGGTGCAGGGGACCCTTAGATGTTTTTTGCCCTAGTATGGAGGACATCTGCCCCACCATGCAGCTCCCTGAGACCTGGGCTAGCTACCAAGCTAAGGCTCCAGCTCTTGAGGAACAGGATGGAGGAATTATTGGCATTGAAAAGGGAGCCCTGAAGCAGAAGAAAGCTCCTCATAAAGCAGGGTGTGGTTTCAAAGAAAGAGCATATTGTGGAAGATTTCTAGGCCTCTGATATCGACCAAGTGACCTATGCCCTGGGAAAATATTTTCTAACAATAACAAAAGCCGTTAAAACAAATGCTTGGGGGAAAAAAATGTCAGTGGTTTCTAGAGTCATGTATTTAGAGTGAAGAGCATAGCCAGTATTTCCACCTTCTACCATGTCATCGTGACTCATTTCTTTATCCACGTTAGTATAACAAACCAGTTAACTTGTTACTAGGGCTACATGGAGAAGGGTGTGAACTGAAGCAATCGCTCAGCTAACCAAGGGCTCTGTGATAAGGGAAAGGCAATGAAGTCCTGCAGGCATAAGGAAGAAGGAACCAGAGCTGGTTTCAATGGCCAGGACAAAAGCTGGCTCCCTGCATCTGCTTTCCCACCTTATTCTTTCCTGTATCATGCCTTCTTTCTATCCTGGGCACTCCTCAGCCTTGCTTAATCTCAGTTCAGCCAAACTGAATCAAAGATGGACTCCGGGACTTATGCCCAAAATATCTGTCTCTACAGGGCACGGAAAATCAAAAGCATGGAAATCAAAAGCAGAGTTGCCACTGAACTAATGGGGAGCAGGAGTGATCTCAAAGAAAGCAAATGTTGATGATGCAAGACACCCTCCATAATTCCTTTGTAAAAGCAGCGTGCAGGGCAGGATCCCAGCACTACAAAACCCGTGAGAAGGGCCCCCTCCAGATGAAAGCGACCACAACACTGCCTTGAAGGATTAATTTGCATTAACAAGTTTCAAAGCATCTGCCCGGAGTTTCTTTCAAGCAAAAGCTGTGACGTCAGGCTGTTCTCAGGGATAAATGGAGAGCCATGCCACTTCAGAGCCAGAAGAAGAGTGAGATGGGGGGCAGGCAGACAGAGGCGACTGTTAGCCAGAACAGATGCAATGGAGACACACTAAAATAGATTCCACATATTTCAAGGGTTTCTGCAGTTCTGATGCTCCAGTCTAGCCCACGTGAGCAAACATACACACACACATTCTGCAAAACACTTGACATAGAGGACCACAAGAATAAAGTGAAACATGTTCCCTGGATGTTTTCAGACACATTGAGCCAGGCTATGGAGTCTACTTACTACTTTATTTGGATCTCTTCAGCTGTTTTCTCCCACAGCCATCATGCTACATTTAGGTCCTTTTTTTAACCTACCTCAGTCACAAATACCTGCAAGTATCCATAGCTTCCCTTGCACAGTGATCAGATGTGTCCTCTGCTTAACAGGAATGCAAATACTCTGCACTTGTGTTACTCATTATGGATCTAGAAGTATGGTCTTACTACTGCTTTACAGTAAAATCTGAAATGACAGCAGGAAACAGCACAATGTCAAAGCAGAAAACAGAAGAAAAAGCTAACTCCTATTTTATTACTTGCAATTTCCAAGACCTTTGTATTTCAAGAAAAGCAAAGCAGCATGCAAATCCAAAGTAACAACCATTGGTAACACAGGACTTGCTTTTCAAACTGTAATTGTCACCAAAGTACTAAACTAGGAAAGCTATCTTCTCACCAAGAAATGGCCACAAATCATTCAAAACATGAGACTTACCTAATCGCACTTACATAAAGCAGCAAAACAAGTCAAGTCAACAATGAAACTTCCCAAGAACACTTCTCTCACAAATAACACATTTCAAAGCTTTCTTCCTGAGACAGGTTGCTAACTCTTTGGGATCTGCGGTGTTCACAGAAGCTGGGCAAATCTGAAGAGAAGCACAGTCCTGAGTTTCAAAACCAGGAGTGGTGCCCGTGCTCTTGCTCTTTTCCCTGCATGTGCTTGTTGATTTAATGTCCCAAGGAAGAAGGAAGGCTGCTGGTTGGTAAACATGTGACAGCCACCAAAGGAATGCTAGCCAGAGAAGCAAGATAAAGCAGCCCATGCCACTTCCAGCGGCGTTTGTTTAAAAACTACTGCCTCACCTGTAGCTTTTGTACTGCTCATCTTATGAGTGCTAGGACTTTATCTGAACAATTCTCTTGCTTACAAAGTTGCCAAAAAAATATCTTCCATTCATTTATCATTAAATTGTAAGTGATTTTTCTCTCCTGTACAGATATTATTTATTACTCAGCTTAAATTCACACTCTGGTCGTAAATATTTTGGATCCACTTTAGAAATGTACCTTTTCCATCCTGGATTCCCACAAATTTGCAGTGAAAAATAAAGTAAGGATTACAGTAGGCACTCAGTCTTAAAGTGTTTCCTCTCCAGGGAGCAACATACCCCTTGCACTTGCCAGGCCTCAGCCAGTCATTACTTTCCTGAACAGCTCTGCCCACCCTCCAGTCAGGCCCTGCTCCATCGCTGTGGGCTCCCAAGCTGGACGAGCAAAGCTGAGCCAGCAGACTGAGCTTGCTGATGGAGTTTGTATACACAGAGCTAAAAACTGTTCTTAGAGCAAAAGGTGTAAGCAAGCACCAATGCTAATGCATATCAGGTCATACACCTACTACACGCCCATGAATAGTTGGAGATTGCGTCTTGGAGACTGTCTCTTATGAAATGACACTTCGTTGCAAAAAAAGGTAGAGAATGGACTTACAGACTTCAACCCCTTGTTTTTTTTCTTTTTTTTTTAACCTTAATGTATATTTTAAGGAAGGCTCTGTGATACTTACTGTGAGATCACATCCTGTTTTCACTGTCCATACAACTGCTGCTTTGAATGTGCATTTTGGATGTAGATTCAATACCCAGCAGAAGAAGATTTTTCCTCAGCATTCAGGGCAAATCCATCCCCACTGTCTCTGCCTGCAAAAGGTCTCTCTGCAGTGAAACTGGAGCTCTTCCCAGCAATTTATTAATTATTGCAAAATTTTGTTTCCAGCTTCTAGAATATCTGGTGCTCCTCAAAAATGGCATGGAAAGGCTGTAAAATAGAATCACACATCTGAACCCAGCCACATACAATACTCAAAACATCAGAGAGCGTGGGGAAGGTGGACAGAAATTGTGGCAAGGAGAGGAGTACACTCCCCACTCAGCAAGGGCTTGAAGACCTGGCTGCTCACAGCCAAGGGCTTCTAGCACCACTGCCTGCAGCAATTTAAGTTGCTTTAATCAGCTATCAGCAGTATCTTGCCTCTCTAAGGTAAACTGCTCCCTGAGGCTATTTTCTGCAGGTGCTTCTAATGCAACTGGTTTTTTTCCCCACCAAAAAGGCATTCTCATGATCTTGTTTATAAAAGCTGCTGCCTGGCAGATCCCTGAAGAGTAGTCCAGACTGGCATCTTCAAAATAAAAGCTACTTAGAAAGAGCTCAAGGGAGGGAAAAAAGTCCTTATTGAGTAGCCATCAAGCCCCTTGACTTACGTGAGTCTTGCCGCACCAGATTCCCCATGGCAACTGAAGAGGGTGTCTGATTCCTTGGGCGGTGTGATGGCTGCAGGCAAAAGGCACAGGTTGGGCAGAGCCCTGGTAAAAGGCCACTGCTGGGGACACGTGCCTTTCAACAGGCCTCTTTCCAGACTCACAGCCTCTCCCCTGTCTCTGTGATGCCAACATCAGGCATGGCTGAGTGATCATGCTGATCAGCCACACCAGGTCCCAAAGCAGGAAGCGGCAGCTGTGGCACTGTGCTAAAAATATGCAAGGGTGCAGCAGAGCAACAAGGGAAACAAAAAGTCTAGTTATGTCAGACTAGTCACTGAAACCAACTGACTGAGCAAGTTTCATCCATTGCCCAGGAGACTTGCCTCATCTGCTAAGCCAGTGGGAAATTTCCCTACTAATTTAAAAGCAAGCACCAATCCCTTGAAGATTTGCAGAGATGGGCTACCAGGAAGGGGCCAGTTCAGCACAAAGGTCTGTGGGTGCCTCATTCCCTGTACGTACATTTAGTTCTAATGCTGCATGGCTGAAAATAAATGGCCGAGTAGCAGCTCCAGAAGGGAGGCAGAGAAATGAGCTGCCAAAGAGAGAGGAAGGTCTCAGGTTCAACACAGCTTACCCAGCACCCAGAAAAACCATCCTCCAACCGCACCACTGCCACTGAGTTAGTGTTGCACCAGAGAAGTCACTCACTCCAAACTTCTTCCCATTGATTTTTCTGCTATTCCCTTACTTTTGAACTCTTCTTTTCATAACTTTCACTGTAGGCCCCAACATCTTTTCTGTGGTAATATAACATTTATTCACTTTTATTCAAATTTCTCCAGAATTCATTAGGACTGTCATATTTATGAAGGAAAATGGGAGACCATTTAAGTCTTCCACTCTGACACCCATGCACTCAGCTGCCTTCCTTGCTCTCCCACATTAAGTTCTTACTCTAAACTTTACTCTTGAATCCATAATTTATAAAGTTGCAATGGAAAAAGCAATCCAGAAATAACGCCACAATAATGTTAGGAGAATAAACTCTCATCCTTGTCAACTCAACACTGCCCTTCTTCAGGTTTTTTTTTTTCAGAACCATTGTGCTAAAAAAGCTATAGCACAATTGGAAGAAATTCAAATATGTTTTCAGATGTACCCAGTTTTTATTATTATTTGTCAACCACCAGCTAAACTGTAGAAATATTCCCTTTATGTCCCACTAAATGTCAAGCCGGTATTTTTAAAACCCGGACAATGTATTTCACATAAACCTTTACACCATTATTTTAAAGATCAAACATCCTTTCACCTGGGAGCCACAGCACAGCCGGTTCCCCCAGCAACACGATGTGCTTCCAGCTCGGCCGAGCAGCGAGATCCCTTTCAGGTATCCGCTGCTGAACTGGCGCCCAGCCGGCCATGTTCTCCTTCAAAGCTCCACCAAAAGCCCTTTGCCGAGGTGCCTCTGAGCGAACCCCTCATAAATTGATTTCTAATTCTTCTTTTCCAAGGTGCACCAGAGAGGGAGGGGGAGGGTATTTCATCTGAGCTTTTCCATTGATCTGAATTTGCCTTTTTAGTTTAAAGCCATGCAAAGTCCTCGGTGCCTTCACACACCATGCTCTTCCTCCCCACAGACAGCAGCTCACCGCACTGAGCCAAACTGGGACGAGTGTCGTTCAGACCCCCCCTGCCCTAATGTGGATAATAAGGCACGTCACTCCGTAATGAACCTGGAACAAAGTTAGGCCAGCATGTTCCCTGTAGTCACCTCCCAAGCAGGGAATATCATCTCTCCCTTTAATCAATCAATTAGGCTCACTATTGGCGAAGCCACTGCACAGGGCTACACTTGCACTGACCCAGACCCATTTATCAAGAGGTGGGAGAAGGGGAGAGAGGAGGCTTTGCAAAGGCTGAGAGGAGGAGGGACCACAAGGTACCCCAGGACCCCAGTGGATACCCGAGAGCTCTGCTCCTGCCACTGCCTGCCCCCACCACACCACAGCCCCTTGTCCATTCCCGGGCTCCCATGTCCCCATACACCTTGCTGGAAAGCAAAGGACTCACAGGGAGCCTGACAGCATGAGTGCCCCAGGCCTGGGCGAGAGATTAATCCCAGCACAACCCAATGCCAAGAAAAAGTGGCTTTACACTGGCATGGCTAATTCATTCCTTCAGAGAGCAGCAGCCATGGGATACCTTCCATGACACTCTACCAGTATTTAACATAGCAGCAACATGCACCACTGTCATTTTAGTTCTTCTGTGAAACCATTATCACTGAACACAGCATTTGCTAGAGGTAAACTTGGCTGAACAAAGCCATTAACGTGCAGGAAAAGTAGAAAAGCAATAAGCCTGTCCACAAGCAGCAACAACTCACACTTTCACTTTGTTCACTACATTAAGTCTTCCTCAACATTCTCTAGACTTGCAAAAACAAATAATCTCCCACTTCTTGGGCTCAAAAGTAAAATTACTCTTCCCCCCTCTGCCCCAAGACTTATTCAAAAGAAATACAAGACAAAACAGAAAACTGTGTACAACAGTCAGGCCTCTGAGTCAAGAACCCCAAAACTAGAAAACGTTATGAAACGGACTTCAGGTCAGTGCACTTCTCACTCCTCCTACCAATGTATGACTGAAACACCTCCAGCATGTCTCACTGAACTCACCCAGTGTCTGCCTGGTATGCCACTCCCCTGGCTAACGGAGTACAGCAGCAGAGTATACTGGGAGAAAGATGCCTGTGCTAGGTAAGTGTGAAGTCAGAAATATTTACACTACACATTTCTGCCCAAGTCATGTTCACCTGCTGTTTGCCAACAGGTAGAGATGACCAGGGCCTGAACTCAAGAGGAGGAAACTGTCTTAGCAGAACCAGTGTTTCAATTAAACATGCCCAGACTCCACGGCATTTCCTCATAAGAATTTGTGTGAAGTGGAACAGACCAAATGCATGGCCTTGTTTACCTGAAACCACATTGAAATGAGACTGTAAGCCATTCCCACAAACAAAAAGGTTAGCTTCACCTATAGCCCAAAACATCAACAAAATCCAGGTGCCCACTATGCCTGTAGTAGAGAAACCTGACCTGGTTTGGAGAAGTACGCAAAGAGAGAAACTGTGTCTGTTTAGGTTAAGCGTCATGGTTTAACCCCAGCCAGCAACTAAGCACCATGCAGCCGCTCACTCTGTCCCCCCCCACCCAGTGGGATGGGGGAGAAAATTGGAAGGAAAAAGGTAAAACTCATGGGTTAAGAACAGTCTAATTAACAGAAAGGAAGAAACTAATAATGATAATAACAATAATAATAAAAGGATTGGAATATACAAAACAAGTGATGCACAATGCAATTGCTCACCACTCACTGACCCATGCCCAGTTAGTTCCCAAGCACCGATCTCCCCAGGCCAACTCCTCCCAGTTTATATACTGGGCATGATGTCACATGGTATGGAATAGCCCTTTGGCCACTTTGGGTCAGCTGTCCTGGCTGTGTCTCCCCCAACTTCTTGTGCCCCTCCAGCCTTCTTGCTAGCTGGGTATGAGAAGCTGAAAAATCCTTGACTTAGTCTAAACACAACTTAGCAACAACTGAAAACATCAGTGTGTTATCAACATTCTTCTCATACTGAATCCAAGACATAACACTATACCAGCTACTAGAAAGAAAATTAACTCTATCCCAGCCAAAACCAGGACATTAAGTCAGCAGTAATTTGATCAAACAGTTTCCCTGTGGCTATTCCAGCCTGTGCTGCCTGATGGCCAGGCTGGCTACAATCCTGTGTACCTGCACACTTCACAGATGTATTTTCAGATCCAAGCCTGACTTCTACCCCAAGCTTGGACACCAGGGCTCACATATTCCAGTGAAAAGTTTCCCGCTAATTTAATAGTATCTGAAGTGGATCTGAATGGTCGAGTTCACAGAAATTTGCAGAAGTTTCTAGGGAACCAAAGGGTCTCTGGTCCCTGTTGCAACCCACATTTTTTCTACTGTGACAGTAAAGGTGGGAGGAAGGAAAGCCTGGAGCAGCACTCTGTCTAGTGGGATGCCCAGCAAAGGCAAGCTGGAAATAAAGCAAGCAGACAAGCCAACTCAAACTCCACAACAGGTAGATTTCCAAAGAAAAAGTCTTTTATGTACACAAGGGTGGTTCAAGTCTATTTAGAGATCTGAAAATCAATGGCAAGGATTTTCTTTTCCTAATTAAAGGTGGGTGGGTTTTTTTTTAAATAATATTCCAGCATTGAAAGAGAGTGTTGCCAGAAATACAACCAAAACCATTACAATTGCAGATGTGATGAAGGGAGGCTGCAATTCCCCAGAAAAATGGCAGGTTTTGATCAGAAATCAAGAAACAGATTATCAGTGTTCTTCACCTCGCAACTGAGTCCACATACTACTTTGGAAACATAAAACTAAATAGAGAGCTTGTGGGTTACATGATTCCATCTTGCAAGCTAAAGTATGGAGAAGAGCAGATCTAAATCTCCAAAAATGCAAGCAGAGAGCGCCACAGGCAATGGCTCTGTCCAGAGAAGGAACCAAAACCATAACGCAAACTCAAAGTCAGCACATAGACTAAAGCAATGTAGCTGTACAGATGAGACAAACGGACCTCCAGAATACAGGCCATAGCAACCACTCTGCCATGGAAAGTGGTATAAGAGGAAAATACCCACCCTAACAGCTATCTTGACAGAGATGAGGGAGACAGAACCAAATACCCCAGGAAGAAAAAGAAAAAAAAAAACCAGCAAACAACAACACATGCACTGATTGAGAACACTGCCAAAAAAGAGGAAGATGCCTCCAGATATGCTTTAGCTAATTCAAACACTTGCCATGTGCAAACACTACAATCTAATCCCAGTGACACTAATAAGCAGCAGTATCAGGCCGAAGGAAAGGGACCAGCTGCTCATGATACACAGTAAAACTATTTGGAGATGCATAAGCAAATGCAGGTGGCCAATAAGGAGCCCAAAACACCAGGAATGTTATCAGAAAACCTTCACGGTACTGGATATGCACAAGAACTGTCATCTGTCCATGCTCAGCACACCTGAATGACAGTCAGGGATCTGCCTGGAGCACACCACCGAAAGCAAGGGAAAGGAGCATACCAGGGCTACACTGCCAACCCAGCCCAGCTCCAGCTGTGCTCTGAAACAAAGATTTGCCTGAATGCAGATAGGAAGGGGGGAAAAATGAATACTTTAACAACAGATATCAAAACAGTGGTCCTCAAAAACTTTCAGTAACTCTGAAGAGTAACTCAAATGCACTGGGAAATGCCCATGCCTCAGAACAGGGAACCCACACTTTAAACAGATCAACTATGCTTCCAGAGTCTGTGAAACTCCACTTGAATGCAATAGTTACCTACCAACAATGAAGGAAAATCAAACAGTGAAAAGATAGCCATGAGAATAACAGTGCGGGCAAAATGTACAGGTGGGATTCATCATCAGTAAAGACATAGTTACAAGGGTAGTCCAGCCCAGAATTTGACTGGAGGGCAAAAAAAAGATCATGCTTTCAGTGATAAGCAACATGCTTTAATTCATAGAAGTGACAAAAAGGACATAAAAGTCACTAGGAGAAAGCCAAGCGAAGCAGGCAGCTTCTACGATACAAGCACCAAGGACCATAAACAACGTAGCAGAGGTGAATGCGTCTGGGCTCCACTTGTCATTCAGTTGTGGGAAGCAACGGAGAAAGTCAGCAGAGGACCTCCAAGGTTCAGAGTGGTGAGAAGACGAACCAGAAGAAAGTTGTGGTACATTAAGAGGCAGACTACGTAATTGCCCATGGCAATTTAGTTTATTGAATTAAGTGCATTAAAGCTGGTAAATCAGAGATTTGAATATTTGTTACCAGAAAGAGAATAGATATGATCTTCTTAAACACCATAGCAATACTCAGCATCAACAAAACAAGCATAGTACAGTCTGCTCACCCGCTTTCTGCAGAAAAATGAAGTCAGAAGGGGGCTCAGAGGACCACCTGGGAGCTCATACATAGGCCTGTATGTTTCCTGGCTGGAAAAAAATACAAACAAAGAAAAATCACCTTTCATGTCATTCTTGACGAGGATGCCAGCAGTGGCTTGCTCCCTTTGGGACAGTGCCACAGCCTCCAACCGGATCCCTTCGCTGCCCTTTGCTTCCGCCCCGGCACAGACTGCACTAACATAAATAAGTTTGGCTGTGCAGGAAGACTAAGTGTTTGTACACATTTATTCTGCTTTGTTTAATTTTATCTTATTTCACAGTGCATCTTCAATTTAAAACTCCTGATAGATGGCAGTTAACATCACTGAATGATTATTAAGTACTGCAGCTTGGTAAATGAGAACCTTATCTTAAAAGTCAAGTTCTAGATTTCAGCAGTGTCAAACAGTAACTTTGGAAGTCATCTAGATGAAAATTAAGATCTTTGAATAAGCTACTTTTAAACCCTAAAGAATAAGTTTAGACTCTATTGCTCAGCCAGCCAGTTTTCAAGGTATTTAATTTCAGGGAGAGATGACAGATTTCAGCTAAATTTTAGTAGTGTGGTAAAACTACTAAGTGTAATTAAAGCATCTACAGAACTTAGTTTTTAAATTCCCACTTAAGGTAGTTAAGTAAAGTAACTTTTACTACATTTCAGAGTTTATAATAATAAAAGTTTACAGTAAATCCACAGAATTCAATAGAATTAACTGGCTGTAAATCTCAGAGCATAAAACTGGTTCATGGAGGTAGCACATAAGTGATTCCCAGCCTTTCTGCAAGGTGCCAGCCATTGAAAGAGCTGATTAGTCAGTCTTTGATTAATTGCCTGCTGTGTAAGAGCCAGGGTCAATCTACTCAATTAGGTGAAGGTCTGGTGGAGATCAGAGATGTAAATCAAAACCTACAGCAAAAGCTTCAGCACAAGATGAGAACGTACCAGCAGCCTTTCTACCCTGCAGCGACCCTCTCCCCCAGGCAGCCTGCTCTTCAACCACAGCCGTAATTGGATGCCAAGGAAAAGTGGGACACCCACATGTGCCTTCTCCTGAGTAGCCTTCCCACCTTCAACCATGTTCATTTCTAAGGATTTTTTGAGCGTGACATGGTTTGGTTTTTTCCAGTTACTTCACCAGCCTCATGTTGAACCCAGGTAAACTTTCTGCACCCAACACACCCTTCAGCAGAGATCTCTGCAGATCTACCACCCACTGCATGAAGGTCCAGCTCCTTCTGTTCCTCCTGAAGCCGGCTCCCTTTGATATCCCTCAGGCCTTGTGAGGCAGTGAACGAGCACTCCCTGCCCGCCACTCCATTACTACTCACGTAAGTCCGTATATTTGATGATCCCACAAAGTTAATCTCTTTGTCAATCAGTCATGCCCACCACATATGAGAAATGTCCACACTGTTGACCTAGCTGCCTATGCAGGACCTCTTTCAGTTCTGCTATATCCTCTTGGAAATGAGGGGGCCAAAACTGCACACAGCCCTCAAGATAAACTCCAGGTTTACACAACAGCATAGTGATATTTCCTACAATAAAGGACAGTCTGCTTACAAGATTGGGCAATTCCCCACCTTCAGAGACAAGAAGCCCTGTGCCAAGAAGTGCAGACACTGTCTGCATCCACTGTGGGCTCACCTCCCAACGGGCAAGCCCCAGGCTGCTGTGGGAGAGGAGGTACTCGTGCAACGGGGGACACAGCAAGATGAGGTTCAAGGGAAGGCAAAACCCAGTGGGAAGCTGTAACTCCCTGAATACAAGAAGCAGGAGAACATCAGAGCAAGTGAGGCCAGTGGGGAAATGGTGCAATGTGTTAAAAAAAGCACAGATTAAGATTAGTTTAAAACCAACCACATTGTGACACTGTCCAGAGGGCTACAGGAGACTGGGTATGTAGACAGAAAACAGGAATGATTTGAAATTACAGCTACCCCACGCAGACTGTGAAACTATCTTGACAGGGTGATGAAAACACTGTATTTTTAGACATTATAAATAACTAGTTAAAAACCTGTAATAGAAAAGCAGCTAGTCCTCAGCAACACACAAGAACAGCTATTCTTCAACACCCTACAGAAGAAAAAAGCCCATAGAAATCTAAGCAATAAAGCTGGATTTGAAGAAGGAGAACTACATAAAAATCAGCGTAGCAGTAAAAAGAAATAGCCAGCAAGGTGGAAATACTTCTAGGAGACCATGTATAGGTACTATAGGAAAGCATCAGGATACTTATATCATTAATTCAAAATACTTTAAAAGGACAAAAAAAATCAATTTGTTGTGGGGTTGAATAGCAGATTAAGGCAATTACTGGCAGTAAAGACAAAAAGGGGAAAAAGAATATCCTTCAGAATGTGAGTATCATGTTCAGAGGAAGAAAAGAAAAAAAGATCATGAACTTCTGGCAAGTTAAATGCAGAATCATAGGAGGGCAGGCCAAAAAACAACTGTGGCAAGCAACTTTCTAATGACATAAAAATTTAATCATAGCTCCTTTTCAAGTGTTCACCTTCCTGAGAGCTAGTGGGGTCAGAGATGATGAAGGTGTACAAGGCGCACTCATGATGATAGGCCTAGAGTAGGAAAGCCAAATTTGCATCCATGTTACCTGCAGAGAAGCTGAAGAACATAATTCAGCTATTTTAACTCAGAAAAGGGATCTTGGTGACTGTCCAAATAGTTCTTTGAAAGTAGCTCTGTGTTCAGTAACAAGGCAAATAAAGAAATGTTATGAAAACTAGTGAACAAGAGCACAAAAACAGTATTGCCACTACAAATCCATACTGCACACCCTTTCTTCACTACAGTGCAGAAGTCTTGAAAAGGCTATAATAGAATCACACTGAGACAGGCAACTTGGATAATGAGGGGTCTGAGATAGCTTCTACTCAAGTAAAAAACTTGACTTTTTCATTATTTTTTCAGATAGAGAAAGAGGTAATTATGGGATCAGGGCAGGGATGGAGGGGTAATAAAATGGTAAGTGGTATGGACGTGAAAAGTAAGGAATGAATTCTAACTACTCCTTTCTAGAAAACAACTAGAGGTCACACAACAGAATGAGTAGGAATCAGGTACAAAACACAATGCACAGAAATAATGTTTAATGCAACACAAGACTGGAACTCACTGCTGCAGGACATTGCAGGGGCTGGAAGCATAAATAGGTTCAAAAAGCAAATGGATAAATAAAGTATAGTTCATCACGGGCTATCAAACATAAAAGCCATACTGAAACCTCCAGGTTAGAAGGTCCCCAAACTCCTGATTGTCAGAAGCTGGGAACACATAGCCAAACTCTGTTCTTAAACATTCTCCCCAGGTACTTGCTACCAGCCAGCATCAGGGATCTTTGATTTGACACAGCACAACCATTCTTCTGGCAGTGCAACACAGATTGCTTTTTTTGTTTAACTTTTTAAATTATTTTTAAATTTAAAAATAATCTGAACCCACAAGATTGCAAGCTGTTATCAAAAGATGAAAAATTAACCGCTTGGTTTGCAGCTTTCACTAGGAAGATCAAATGAATAACCTGCTCCAGTAGCTTTACCTGCCAAATAAACCTTTCTGATCATTTGCTTTAAGCTCAAGGGCAGCAGGCCCAGCAGAAATGGTATCTGAAAGCTAGTTCACACTGCTAATCACCCGGCAACTAACAGCATACCACGCCAGCCCAACTGGTGTGCTATGAGCACACCAGTCAATACCAGCCCCCTGGTCCTGCAACTCAATTGTACAAAAGTATCATGGATATTGCATAATCCCTGCTCTCCCCTAAACTAGGGCAAGGCATTAATCTGGAGCCTTATCTTTATTCATGCTTGTTTTACTAAGATGCTCTCAATTCATGCCAAGCAGCACAGGGAAAGGTCACTACTCTGGTAATGAATCCTCTACCAGGCCATGTTCTCCTCCAGCCTGGAGTCTCCTCCACTACAACGATAAACACCTACAAGTGGTAGTTCTCTTGGCCAGGTAACGTCATCTCAGCAATGGCAAAACAGCATCCTTCTTTCGGCCTCAGCCATGTGCATGTAATCAGTGGGATACTCAAGAGACACAGATAGTTTCACAGACAAGTTTTGCTGCCTGCTGGAGAGGTCTGGGAACCAGTGCACAGAGGGCCAGCCCAGCTCTGCCCCACCGGCTGTTACTCACCCTAAAGGGCAAGGAAACCAGAGAAGCCTTAGACTATCTGAGGCAGAAACTAGTCCAAGAATAACCATCAGTTGTTGGGGGAAGGGAGACTGAAAAACATCCAATTATTTTTTGAATGAAAAACACTCAACTTGGAAAGGAAGTCTTCACATCAGCCTAGATTCCCTTCACCTTTTTGGCAGTTCTTCCACAGCCAAGTAGGGAAAAAAGAGATGGGGAAGGGGAATGGAGAGGGAAGGAAGAAGGGAGAGAAGGTAAAGTAGAAAAGGAAAAAACAATCAGAAAGGTCCCCCCCAACTGGGTGACAACAGTTCAGCTTCCAACTTTGACAATGAGAATTTGTCCCAGAAAAATGACAGTATCTTTTTATTTAGCTTTTCCTTTCATGTTGCCAAGATTGGCTGCCAGGAAAATAAGTTTTGAATAAAAATGTTTTGACCAGCTTTCCTGAAACACTCAATTAGTGGTGAAGGGCAGAGCAGGAATGGGGGGGCGGTGGCAGGGGTGGGAGAAAAGAGGCCAGCAGCTGAGCAGCAAACAAAGCCAGCCTGACAGAGAAAAGTTGGCAGCACCCAGGCCACCAAGCACCTGATGAATCTGTGTTCAAGCTAACACACCCAGCCCTTCATCTCAAGCAAGGCTTATCCTTTGAAGGATGTCCTGTGCCATCTTCTCTAGAGAACCCCACCAGGCTGCCTAGGTCCCTCAGACCCTGCCACCTCCCCCAGCAAGGTCTGCAGAGCCTCTCAGGTGCCTGGATCTAGCAACAGGAATGGCTGGTGCTGAAAATAAATCAGGAGGCTCGTTAGGAACCAGTCACCACAATGACAGTCACTAAGCTGGGTTATTATGACTCCAACCACGCTTCATGCACTTGAATAACTGCTCTGATGTAGCTGGTAGGTAAGCCTCCTTTCAGTGCTCAGATACACACTCTTCCCTTCCTTTCCTGTTGTCTCTTTTATTAATATAGTACATCTCTCTGGCACCTCTAACTTAACGCTCCATTTGTTGGCTGGCTGACAGGTCTCAAAAAAGCACATCTTTCCACTTCCAGTACAATTCTGTTTAATCTTGTATGGAGAAGGTGTATCACTTATGTAACTTTTTCTACCCCTCCTTTTCTGCAGGAAAAAGGAAATAAGTTTGAAAAAAGAATGACAGCAATGTTTTAACCTAAATGGGAGCAATTTGCATGAAAATCAGATTTTTCAGGTGCCACAGAAGATGTGGGAGCCCTACCAATCTGGAGGGAAGAAATAAAAAGAAGGGTGAATTTGACACAAACACTGTCAAGTGATGAACCTGCAACTTTTAGTTTCTTCGCTAGGGCAAAGCATCCTGGAAAGAGAGTATCTTCCATACTACCTACATATTTATTTTCATTCTCATTGATGCTACCATCATAAGACAAAGCACCTGTTTCTTCTTTTATTTATACGCCTTCTCAAAGCCCCTTGCATGCAAGTCCTACAAATGCAGTCAATATGTGAGCAGGTGCAGCTGGATGTAAACCCAAGTGGAAAGTGGTTTCCTCACTGAACTTGATGAGAAAATGAGTTATAAAATCAATAAAGTAGCACCAGACTGTAGAGGAAGAGAGAATCATATGATGTACTAAACAGCACCCAGACATTATCACCAATAAATCATTGTACTATGGGAGTTAGCAGAGGCACAACAGGGGTGCTAAAGCTGCTGAGAATAGAGGAGACATCAGCACCTCAGGGAAGGCAGCAGTCTGCCACCAGCACTTTAGCTCAACCAGTTCCTCCCAACAGTATTTCTCCCAACAGTTAGCATTTGTTACACATGGAAAAAAATCTTTACACTCCAGAGCTAGCACTCCTTGTCGTAAGTAGGGTTATTTGCACCTCTCAGAGAAAGACCTTTCAGTGATTCCCACAGACATTTATGTTCTTCTGGCAGCACTGAAGTCATCTTTTGGGGAACCTGAATGCACTGAGCACTGTGGCAGGGGATGCAACAGCACTCCACACTTAGGACCATTGCACCACACCACAAAGCAGCAATGTAGCCATTCAAACCAGATCCATAGCACTGCCTTACACAGACAGACAACATTTTCACAAGATCCTCAACACCAAATTAACCAGTTTATCTTATACTTGAAAATGCAGAGAGAGCAACCAGGGGAAAACACCCTGCCTTTGCCTTCCCATGGATTCTGCACAACAGACCTGCCATACTAGAAGGCAGTCTCCAGCAACCAGGTTAGCAAACAAGCTACAGCTGCCATTTACTAACACAAATGCACACCTGGTCTTGGAAAACCTGTACCAAGCACAAGTTTTGCAAGTACTCACTTTTCCACTTTCTGCTTCGACGTTCCTGGTATGTTAGTATAATTTACCACCACTGTTTTTACAAAAGTGTTACACCCTTTCTAAAATAAAACAGGGCTATGTGACAGATCTAAAACAGTGAAATGCATCAGAGCAATTAGCGGTTCTACTGCTTTTATGGCTCTGATTGGAATTCTGATCTCAAGCAAAAAGCCAGTTCTCCACTGAGAAAATACAGTGGCTCTGCATACGGGCTCCATCTGCCGGCACACCACTCTCCCGGCTCTGCTCAGTATATAGTAAACTGAAACAAAACCTACACAGCCATCAATTACATTTTTCTTCTCACAGCCTATGAATTTCAATAAATACACCATCTGTTCATCTTCTGTGTGGGAGTTCAGTCATCTTCTTGGCAGCAATATTATTCTAGAGCAATTACCTGTGTCTTTATCACCTATCATTGTGCTTCATCATCTTTTCATCATGTGTAAAAACCAACCACTTTATTACTACAAGTTCTGTAGGCAGCCAGGTCCTGTTAGTTACCATGGAGATGATCTGTCAAAAGAAGTCTACATTTAAAGAAGTAAAAGCTGAGAAAAGGAGGAGGACAGAAACACAAAGAGCCTAAAATGAACTTGTTTCTCCAAGTCAGAGTTTAAACACAAAAGGCACATCTCAGGCAGCAACACTGAGATGCCACTAACAACCTAGTTAGGAATCCATCAAACTGCCAATACAGAGGATGAGTCAATGACTCACAAGCATTACAATACGCTCAGAGGTCAGAGACTCGGCTTTAATCCCTCAGCCAAGTCCCATGACCTGCTCTTAGAAGGGCCAATTTCTTATTACGATAAATCAAAAGATAAAATAGGGGGAGGGAGGGAGGACAGCCTGGAACGGCAGGCAGGCGGCACCAGCAATTTTCCCCTCCTTGGCAGTCACTAGCAAGACAGCGAATTTTACATCAGCTGCACCATAGTTTATACCCATTCCTGAAAATCTCTTTCAATTAATCTCTTGTCCAACTTCACTCTGTCTGTGCTCCACTTTCTCTCACCCCTTCCACGGATTCCTGCCTAGCTCTGCTCTTTTACTCCTTCCCTCACAAGCACATTGCTCTCCTTTTTTTTTCCTCCACAAAACATAAACACTCTTGCAGCTGTTCTACCTCTCTCTTTCCAAATTCCTATATATTTCAAAACCAGCTGTCAGTGCCAACTATTTACAGATGCTTGCACCCTCAGCCACCCACATACACCCCCTGCCTTCACTTCATGAAATCCTGTTTTCATCTTCAAATTTTTTCATCTCCTCCAGCCTTCCAGCTCCCGTCCTCCCAAGCTGTAATTGCTCTCATGTTACTGCAGGAAAAATATTAGCAAAGTACAAAGGACTTGCTGATGCTCTGTGTTTCTAGGATGCGTCATTAGCAGCCTTGAGCTGAAACACGCCGGCTGCAAACCGCTTTGGTTCAATTCATCCTTGTATCTCTGGAAGAAATAAGCAATCTCAGAGCTATCCAATTTGTTTAATATCAAGTACACATGCACTGAGTTTTAATGATGTGGATTGTCATTCTGAATTGGAAGAGTACAACAAACAACCTATTCGCTATGTTCACAGCTACCTTCCATAGCAGAATTACCCCAATCTTGCAAATCATAAAAAGATAGCTAGGGAGGGAGGAAACATTTTCCAAAAGTTCTCCAGACTTAAAAGCACTTTAGTTTCTCTGTCCACCTTGAGATACAAGGTACTTAATTTTTGTAAGTGCTAAGTGCCCATACCTTCCATGGGTTTCTGCCTGTAGAAAACTTTGTATGTTAAGAAGCTGAGTCTAAAGAGTATCAAATTGAGGTACTGCAAATGAGACAGATATCTAGAAATCTGGGACTAAGCAACTACCAGGGTATTAAAAAAAAGGCTCTGTAGCAGAAATAATGCTTGGGTTCAGCACTAAAAAATTCTAGTGCTTAACTTCTGAGAATAGAAAGAGGGGACACAAAGTAGGAGGGGGGATTACAATAAAACAACAGGCAGGAAAGAAGAGAGAGTGGTGAAAATTAAAAAATAAAAAATTCAAGGACATATCAGGAATGCACTGCCATCAGAGTTCAAAGCAGAAATCTCATGGATGAAAACAAAAATACCAAACCTGAAAAAATCAGCATTTGCTGAGAAAATACGAACTAAACAAGAAAAGTCACGTTCTGATCTTGAATGTGATCTCCTCTGAAAGTTTATATGGAGCAAAAGTTCTTCCCAACTGTACCCTTATTGAAGAGAGACTGAAACCACAGATAGATCAGACACTGCAACAGGTTCAGTTGCTGAGGAAATGGCACCCATGCACCCTTCTTTATCTTTAAAGGTGTGGGCCCTGTGTTTCCTCTCTCTCATTAGATACCTTTCACAGTCAGGTTCAGCCATCAGCTGCCATATGGTGCTTTACCTTCTACAAGGCAAGCCCAGGAAGAGTCACATCCCTGCTCTTTAGCATGGCTGGTTGCTGCACAGATTGGATGTAGATGGAGAAGTGCCCAGGCTAAAAAGTGGTTTCCAGCATCCTGGGCCAACTTGAGCCGCCACTTGGTAGGCATGCTGTAGAAACTTCTGCTTCTGCTAACCTCATTTCCTCCAGCCAAGCCTTCCAGACAGGCTCAGCGGATGCTGACTCCATGCACAGGATCTCTGTGCCCTTCCAAGGCAGATGCCCTCAACCAGCAGCATCTGTGCCGCCTCTGCCCTTGGCAGGTGCTGACAGGCAACTGGGGCAGACACTGGTTCTGCTTGCCTCCTCCCCTTTCCCACCAACAGGTCTGCAAGGACAGCAGGATCGCTGCCCCAACAGTGAACACTGCCTGCCCTGCCCACTGCTACTGGGGCTGCTCAGCCTGTGGCAGCAACACCTGGCAGCTGGACACCCCAATGCATGCCACCACACACAGCCCACCTCTAGGACTTGGACAGCAAGGTCCTCATCTGTCACTCCTATTCTCCCAAACCCTCAGCAGCTTTGCAAAAATCACTACTTCTGCGTATTCTTTGGCTTGAACACATGTTCCCAGTCACTGCTGTGTGCTCACACAGTGATTCTCCCTCTTTAGGGCTCTTACAAGGGTGTGCAGGAGAGGGAGAAGGGAAAGAACTACGGGACTTGTGGTTTATCCCAGCCTAGCTCCCCACAGCTTGCAGAAGACAGGGGGAGCAAGCAGCAGGTGATGACAGCCAGGCAAGAATAAAAATGGAGTACAGGATAAAGAAGGATTTGTTCTTCTCTTCAGAGTGAATCAAATACACGCAAGCCAACGCAATGCACACACTGCTCCATAAAAGGGCCAAAGCATCTACCAGGAACAGACCTTCCAGCTCCCTTGGGTGGCAGGAGGCACCAGTATGTCCCCTCTCGCTCCCCTCCAGAAAGCCAAAAGCACATTTCCCCACTGGCACCCAGGAGCTGCTGCAGCAGTGACACCCCAGATTACTGGTCAGATCAGGCATGAATTCCTCCCCAGACCAGGGCAGCACAACACAGGCAGGCTTGCCAAGGGGGAACAGTGGCACATACAGCACTCCGCTAATGTCAGCAGGCCAGCACCTTCCCAGAGCGGCCCATCAGAGCCAGGAGCACTGCTGAGCCCACACCACTCCTCCTGCTGAGGATCTGTGCCTGGACAGTGGGCAGAAAGTCTGCTCATCCCTTGGCAGCATCACACATCTGCAGCTTAGCTAACAGCCAGTATGACCTTCCAGCTGTGTGCACAAGTCTTGAACACTTCCAAGTCTTGAACTGGCTAGGACAGGAGTAGAGAGAACATGGGGTTTGGCTGCTTTCAGATGACACCTGCAACCCATCTCCTCCATAGTCTTGTACGATCATCCCTTGGCATGATAATTAACACGTGGACTCAGCACAGATACTCATGAGCTGGGCTGGCATCTGGCAATCCAAGTGTAAAACAAGTAATGGCTAGACAGAGCAGGCTGGGATAACACATGGTATGCCAGATGCTCATCCAGCACAAGGTCACTATCGCCTGATTTTACTTCACCAGTGGCAACCACATGGTCAGACCACCTAAACTGTGCTTTGAACTGTCATAAATTTATTCCACCCAGTGATCCAGCATGACTCTTCATCAAACCACAAGGTAGGGAGAGCAATGGGAAAGGCACAGGAAGAGAAGCAGCACTAAGGAAGGAAAGAAATAGATTTAATCACTTAACAAAAGGCATCATCAACTCTTTGTTCAGAATTGCTTTTTACCAAAGAACCAAATAGAAGGCAACCTTGCATCTTCCATGGTTTTGCAGGTATAAACAAGTCAACACAGCTAATCCTGTCATCCAGTCTGCAGGAGTAGTCAGAGCTCCCAAAACAGTACAGACAGCCCTCAGTGAGAAACAGCCAAAAAGCCAGGGTCCCTTGCAGGCACGGAGGATGCAGCCTGCCTTCTCACGGACAGACTCACTTCATTTATCTGGAGCTCTGTGACAAATGAATGTGAATACTTTAATAAACCTAATTTTGATAAAATTATAATTTGCATTGCATTAGCACATTCAAGATGTCAACCAAGACTGAGAGACTGCAGTTCAGGTGCTATATGGAGTGCCCGTATAGCACCTTCCTCTGCCTGTGCACAGGAGAGCTCGCAAGCACAATGGGGAAGGGGTAAAACACAGAAGACACACCATTGGTGGCAAGAACAGAAACCAGGATCTAATACCCAAAATGCCAATCTGAAGGATTAGGTTAATGAAGAGGTATCATTAACACCTTTCACTCTTTCCTGTAACTCTGTAATACATATGTAGCCATGCACAAAGCAATCCACATTTGGATGATCAAAGCAGTGTTAATTACTTGAGCTCACAGCATGTTCCTATCCTCAGTTCAGCAGTAGCCTTGACTTGTTCCTTAAAAACTTAACAATAGAAGTATTCCTGGCCTCACCCTAGGGCAGCAATTTACTGGCAGTGCTAGATAAAGTATACAGTCAGCACCACCCACACCAGTCTGCCTGGCAGAGGAGCTGGGCTGGACTGGATTCAAAGGCAGCTCAGGGCTGGGGAGATGGTGAGACACAAATTATCAATTCTGACAACAGCCAGGTGGAAAACAGGAGCTCCCTCAGAGCTTTCGGGGAAAAAAGATCAGAAGATATCAGAGCACATCCCCTGTTGTTCTCATGTCACTTTGGGAATGCACATGCTTTTCAATTTTTCCATATATATTACTGATTTATTGGTTGTTCCACAAGCTTTTTACAGCTTTTTCATTAAACAGCAATTAAAGCAGGCAAAGTCAAACTAGACCTGTGCAGTGAAGAGGCAGAAAGTCCTGAGCAAACAGTTTTTCCTTCCCCAGTATAGGTTTGAGAATGACAGAAAGAGACACTAGATCTAGGTGACTTTTTACCTTGTGTCTGCAGGTAGCCACATTTTATCATAGTGCAAATTCTTGAAAATACCATTGACAATTCCCTTCAGATGATTTCCTGCTCTTGTTACTTACAGGTATTTCCACAGAGTAAAGCTTTATGGTGCCTTTTGCTAATATTGATGCACAATGCCAGCAGAGTACTTCAGGAACATCCTGCTTTGTACCCCTCATGTAAATGCAAGCACACAACACCTGACTTTCCAGCTAAACAGACCAGCAATCCACTTGCAAACTTCATTACATGGGTTCCTGCACCAGTCAAATCTGGGATCCTTCATCCCTAAGTTGCCAATTTTTCTTCTACTTTAAAGCCCAAACTCAAGTTGAGACTCTCAAGGGGCTGCAGTTCCTCAGGAAGCTCACAGCATTTATCCTCTCCAGGGAACAGTTCATCACACAAGTTGCTGCCAGCAATAAAAGGCAGTTAGGATTTTCCTGTTTAATATAAAAATAGTATACAAATACTTCCAGCAAAAACCATTACAATTGTGTCTCATTCTCCAGCCCTAGAGGAAACAAACTCTCTCATATGAAAAGAAGGTGGAAGTGAAAAGATCACCAAAAAAAACCCAGATGAGCTCCAAGATGATCATATCTGCAAAAAGTTTGGGAAACTCCTGTGTAAAGTGAACATATTAGTCTTGGGGCAGTACTGGGAGTCAAACGCTCTTCTCAGGAAAAGCCTTCAGTTACAGCAGAGCTCTAGCAACGCACCCCTGGCCTGACAGGGGACAATCTCTGTAAAAGAGAATCAAGAGATTGGTTTGCTGTCTGTCTGCTTCATACATGACATTGCATTAGATGATGCAGCAGAGATTTCAGCTGACTTCAAGCTAGTTTGCACAAGTAGTGGAGACAGTCTAGCCTTAGCAGAAATGCACAGCTGATTAATCTTGCCAAGGATTAGTTTGCGGAATAGACACAGAAAAGCCTGGAAGCTTCTCTGGGATCTAGCCCTTTCATCTGTAAAGAGTCCCCTACAACTACGGTGCACTTACAGCTGAGACACCAGTGCTATGTCCAGCTGACACCACTGGGCTGCACATTCTTGCTCTTCCATCGAGGTGAAATTTTACATATTGTTGGTTGCCTCTGCTGGTATGGAGCTGTGACCATTCCTGCAGGCGGCACAAGAAGCAGTTCTTCCTCTTTTCTCAGTACTGCTGCATACTGCATCTAGTGTCTGGTAGCATACTGGGGGTAAAGAAAAGAACAATTTAAATGCCTGTTAAAAAATACAAAAAAGAAATGTTGTGGAAAACATGACACACAAGGAGATATAAAGAAAGGGGGCCATTTAGGCTGAAAAGAGGAGGCAGGGAATAAAAAATCACTATGGATAGAAGGGGGATTATCTGATCTCTGTATCTACTGGATGCAAAGCTTAAATTGCATCAAGAAAACCTGTCAAGAGTGAGTTAGATACAATTCATCTGGATGCGGGGCAAGGGAAGAGACCTGTGGTCCTTTCCAGCTTTATTTTCTGTGATTATCTGTGCTCCTCAGCACTCATGGGTCAAGACACCCTCCTGCTGATTAGTGTACAAAGCCAGCCAAAATAGGATTTGGTTCCCATTTTGTTCAAGCTAGAGAGTTTCCTCACAAAATAATAATGTCTCCATTTAGCCTTGGGTCCTAAACATCCAAACAAAAAAAGAGTAAAAAATAAAAAAATAACCACAACGAAACAACAAAAAAGAGAGTAATTCTGCAAAAGGAAAGTCAGTAATAAAATCCATTAGGCAGAGAAACACAGACTCTATTAAATTTATTGCTTGGTTTCAGGACTTGGGAAGAGTCTCTTCATTTCCTGTACCTCTTGAGTATTTACTATGTGCCCTATGAGCTAAGTCTTCAAGAGTCATTTTAATGTCATGTTCTAAGCACTTCTGCATTGTAAATCATCGATTTTTATCTCCTTCTCCCAATCAATGCAAAGATATTTATGCTGAACACATAAAAGCTCTTGACACCATAGAAAAACCAATTACACCCTGCAAGACGTTTGCTTTTGGTCGTTGACATCATGGAATTATCCATTACACTTTGCACATGCCTGCCATTTACAGGAAAGCAGTGTGACCTTGCCTGCCTAAAGTTTGCATCTCTGCAACCTGGTGAAGCAACGCAGAGGGAGCTTGCAGCAGAGATAGCTATCCCTGGCTCAGGGAGTACCTGAACTGCAAATTATGAAAGCTGGGAGAAATCATGAAAGTAGAAGCAGTTCTCATGTCAGTCCTGCTCCTGTGCTCCTACCAGACGTTGCTTGCTGTCAGAGACAACATACTGGCTAGACAGATCTTTCTTCCAGCTACTGCAGTCATGCTTCCCTCCACAGCCCGAGGGGCAGACTGGAAAACTTCATCCTCTCTCTGTGTTTGCCAGTGCTTCAAGGATGGGCCCTGCATCCGCCCTCTGCCAGTGTGCCAGGCTGGTCCTTCTGTCTCTTCCCACTCCTACACACTGGGCTAGCAATGACTGTATTTAAACTCCAAGGCAGACACACACTGAAGCACCTGCAAGCTCCTGCTATAGTAATTTTCTAGAGCATACCATGATGCCTTTCGCTTAGCCACCCTAGTTTCCTTCTCTTGTATAATGCTGCATCCTTCCTGGATGCAATCAGGACACTGGGCACAAAAATACAGAGCACGCTTGGATGGCTCCCCCACTCCATGCTACTGGCAAGACAGGTTCACAGTATGAGCCAGGAACCAGCCCTTTTATCTTGGCAAAACTGCAACAGACTTGTCAAGTTGCTGAGCGGTTTATGTTCATGACACCCACCGGTCTCTGTCTTGCACTTTCTTCTTCTAGCAGCAGCAATTCACACCTTCCTAGCAAAGCACCAATGAGTCTGTGCTCCCTGGAAAGGACCCACCATCAAAGGACCTCCCAGGAGGTGCAGTCTCCCCAGCCTCAGCATCACACTCTCTCCCGTGTCACCAGCTCAGCAATGAAAAGGAGGTTTCCTGCCACGCTATGGCTGACACATAGATGTGTTCTGCCATCACATAACTTGATGCTTGCTTTCTCACATATTATACAGGAAAGTGCTTCACTGAGCACTAAAACAGGCAGCAGTATTTCAGGAGCAAGTGTGTTGAACAAGACCATGCAGGAGAGTGCTGTAGCTTCCCTAGCACTGCTGTCAACTTAGCCTTGTAATTTCAGGTGTTTGTCCAGATTTTATCTGAAGCTGATACATGCCTGTAGCCCCAGCAGGTGAGGAACAGCACTCGCAACTAGCTCAGAACTGCATTTCATTTTAAAACCTTGGTAAGATCTTCCAGTGTAGAAGGCTAATCCCAGTGAAGTCAGGGAGCTGTGATGATTACATCAGATCCAGCCTGTAAGTCATGAGCACACCTTTAATAAGAGTATATAAGGAGAGAGAATATTAAACACCCAATGGTCATCGTTCTCTCTGCTGGTTGCAAGAGCAAGAATTACAAAAGCAGTGACAGCAGAAGCTATAGGGCCCAGAGTCATCATGCTTAATTTTCTAAGATCCCAACTGACCCAGCTGGGTGAGGCAGAAGTATCTCTCATTAGTAGGACAATTAACTGTGTGTCCAGTAGATAAAAGTTCCAGGCACTGCATGGGAGATTTACTCATTCATAGCCAAACAACTTAAACTGAATCTATTTTAAGTTTTTGAACTTTTCCTTAGAGGGAGTTGGGGTTTTTATCTCTTATTGTCAAAACAAGCAGAACTCAGCCAAGTTCACTGCAGATCACCCCCATTAACAGGAGATCAAATCACTTGGGCAGAAAAAAGGACAATAAAAAGCCCCACTGTGTTTCAAAACTGACAACCACACTTTGACTCTCAAATTTTAGGAAAAAAATTACTTCCCCCACCCCCCCATTATTCATCCACTTCTGAACACCTGGAGCATCAGGCAGTGAAAGGAACAGTGTGAGAATGCCAAGCAAATACTGAGGGTAGAAGTGAGAATAGAGAAGAGGTCCCATATTTTAAAGGGGTTGACAGAGACGTGCACACAAAAGAAATGCTGAAGACAAGAACTTGCAGCATATCAGTTCAATGGCATTAAGCCCTTTGGCTATCTCTCTTCTTCAAAAATCAAAGCAGTCTTAAATAGTAACAGTATAAAATTAAGCTGATTTCATACTGTTTAATCTCAATCAAGTGAGACAGCACACATGGCTCAGTTTTAAACCAGAGGAAATAACAACCTTCATTCAGTAGGAGACTATGTAGACAGGGATTTGGCATCATTCTGTTAATCCACTTTACATTCACACCTTAGTTAATTAGAAAACACATAGGGAAATCAATTGGTACAAACATAAATTAACACTGATCTCTATGTAATACCTATGCAACATTCATCAGGTAGTAGTCAATCAGATTCAAAAAGAGTCTTACCAGTAGTTCTCATACTTGACAATGCTACATTTCAGTGTCTGAAAAATAGGGTGGTCCAACAGGCAGTTTCTTCAATTCACCTGGCCAGCTGAACAAACCAACACCATCACCAGCCCTGAAAAATGCTCCATGCTTCCTAGGGGAGGGAATTAATCAGACTGATGCATACCTGCTCTGTCGCAATACCTGCCCCTGACTTCAGACTCAGGCAGACCTGGAATATGAAGGAAGGAAACCTAACAGGGAAAGTCCGCTGGGCTCAGAGAAGGCCAAGGACAACATCTGAGGGGAAGAAAATGAAAGAAGGCAGTGCTTTTGCAGTGGTCTGGAAGAGACCATACCAAACAAAAACGTAACCATATTGCATGTACACTGACAAAGCACAGGTACCTTTACCATGCTCTCTGCAGCACAACACATCCTTCGTATCGCTGTGCTGTTCAATCTGTGTTGTGTCAGTCTGCAGTCATCCTTCCCAACTACAGCATCTTCCCTACAGGAGGCAGGGCAGGACACTCCTGCACTTCACAGCCAGGAGCTGAGGGCCTGAGCCACATCATACAGTGGCTGCAACCAAGTCTTGTGCTCTGCCTGCTTGCTGTTAACACTGCATGGCCCTGTGGAAGGCAGAGGACCAGGAGAGTCCCCTTAAATAGTCTGCGATCCCTCCACTGTAACAGCTCCCTTTTGCAACAACATGTTGCCTCCAGCCTTAGGCCACTAGTAGCTTCCAAAGACTGGAGAAAGGGCAGACAGGTATTGTTGCAACAAGAGAAATAAGACATGGCAGAAGTGTGGCATTTATAGATCCAATATACCTTTTCTTTAAAGGCAGAACTGAAGAAAATAAAGAAAGCAGATAGAAGTGAAAGGGAAAACACTACTTTTTAAAAAATTATTATTATGGAAGTATGTATAAGCAATTTTCCTTCACTCAGGCTGAAATAAGAGCATGTTGCATCTTATTTTTCAGTTCAGTCATGTAAAGTCCTGTCTCTGTTATCCACAGCTCTCCTTTTCCTATCATCGCCAATCTGCACAGATGAACAAGGTGCACTCTACTTAGAAAACAAACAAATACATATTTCAAAAGTATCAGAGAGTTAAAAACACTATGCACGGGGATGTGTGCTATGTGATTTCCACAACATACATAAGGTAGTAGCTATATTTCGTTACATTATTGGAAGAAAGAGTCCCTAAACAGAAAAAATGTATGGCAAAGGAGAGTCAGTTGTTTAATGCTGAGCCCACACACATTTTTGCATGCACCCAGAGCAACTATTTGGGATAATCTTCTCTTTCCTGCCATGAAAGGCAGGCAATTTTAATTTGGAAGAAGATTTTCTACTGTGAAACTTAATAGAAATCTATCATCCACTGACTTACAGAGCTACGTTGGTAGCATGGTCCTTGCTCATGCACCTTTCTGTTGGATTTCAGCACTGACTCCTCAATGGCCATTACTGAAGGTACCTGCAACGCAAACAATGTCCTGACTCCGCACATCCCCAGTACGTGCAGCTGTGTGAGCAGCATGCAGGTGCTGCACACGCCTGCAGTGAAAGGCAGCCTCTGGAAGGACAGTGAAGACAGAGCAACAACCCTTGCTGATGGCTATAAAACAGCAGATGTTACTGTACGTGCCTATTATTTGCTTCAGAGCTACTGGGGAAGAGAGTCATGTAAGCCAAGCATGCCTTCCAAAACATCCTTCAAGATAAGTGTGTGCACGTGAGCACACATGCGTGTGCACGTGCAGCTTTCCAAAGCAAAGTGGAGGCATCTGAGTGTGATTTTCCAATCTAACTCACAGCAAGCAAGTGCTCAGAGGACGACAGGCTCTGCAGGTCTCATGTGCTGCAAGATCTGGATTTTGGTTCACTTTGCAGAGACATGTAAGGTCACAGGCTGGAGATGTGGACTCTCTCATAAAGCAAAAATCCATGCCAAATGCTCATTAGATGATCAGCCAGCTGCACACAAACTGTTTATTGGGTAGCAAGAAGCTACCAAACCCTTCTGACAGCATAAGCAGCCTCTAAGTTGTGGCTCAACATTCTTAAGAGCAGCTTGACATACTGAATCAACACCTTGTCATTTTGAATGCAGCCTTGTAGTATTATCTGTAGACGTGTGTATGGCACATCTGAGCTCCCACCTAAAATTAATTCGAAACCTTCCAGCACAGGGAAATTTCGCTTCAAGCTGTGCTCTGCTGACACAATTATTTATTGATTTATCTCTCTACAAGGAAAACAGAGAGCACCTCCAGTCAAAGGATATGTTACATTATGAGATTGTCCTGGAAGAGGGGGAAAGCAATGTGAAAACAAATAGTTCTTTTGCGGACTCTGCTAGATGCACAGTAAGGATAAGTTTTGGGTTGTTTGTTTCCTTAAATCACACACAAATAGCCTGCAAGTTTTTCCAAGAGATTAAAAACTTTTCAACACAAGTACAGCCAGTCTAATGCTCAAAGTTCCTCTAAAAAAAGGGTCAAGTATTCTTGGTACAAAAATTCTCATTAATCAAAACTTTCTGAGAAATAGTAACAAAAACTTTTACTTAATTCTATATTCTTTTTAACTATTTTAAGCAATCATCTTGCAGACTAAGATTGCTATGAAAAAAACCCTGGAGGTACTCATATCACAGGGATGCTGCACTGCCCTCTAGAGTCTCTGCCACTTTCTCATTCCAGCATCTAGACACAGATTCTCACAAAACTGGCTCTAAAGACATCACAGAGGGGAGTGCTGTCTACCAGATATGAAGTATGGCCAACAATTAAGACAAGAGCTCAGATTCAGACTCTTCAAGTGGTTCTCAGTGTTATTTTGGACAATATCTTCCCCCCCGCCTCTATTTAGAAAGGCATATCCCTAAAATAAGGTATTGCATTTTAGGAAGGACTTTCAATATCAGTATCTTTGTATCCTACAGAAATAAAGATGCTAACAATGGTAAAAGCAAACACTGTATTTTTTCTTACTTGCTCCCTTCCCAAAAGCCACAATGATTCCTGTAACTCAGAACACAGGATGAAGAATCTATCTGACTCCTTCCAAGATGGAAAATTGCTGCACTCAGACCTGCTGTGTTCAAACTCTGTGCAGTACTACAGAAAGACGGATACTGGTCCTATGAGTGCTTTGTTTTGATTTTAAATTAGTTTCAGTTCCTTTCTCTCAAATTCATAATGAAAGATTCCCCAACACAGCTCACTACCATACATACCTATCCAGCTGCATGCAGCTAAACAACATCAATTTTTTCCATTCATAAGCTGGCAAGGAGAGGACAAAATATACCTCAACCCTAGCATATCAAAACTACATCAAGTATCTTCCACTGACACCACATCCTAACAATCACATGCAGACACCTGCATCACCCTTGTAGCAGGAGGTAGACTAGATATATTTCATCCTTCTGCACTGAGATTGGTAGAGCATCTTCTACACAACATTTTGGATCTCTCGCTTCACCTCTACTAGTTATGCATCTGAGCAGCACATACACTGTCCCAAGAAGTGACATCTGCCTTTCTGTTTTGAAATAAACAAATATATTCTTTGTATTTTAATAGTGCTTAAAGGCTGTAGCTGATTTCAGGATTCCCTGATAGGCTTCCAGTACAAGAAGGCTTACACCCTAAAAATCACCTGTAGCCTAAGGAAGGAACAAAAAGGGGATGAAATAAGGACAGAACCCATTTTGTTTGATTTGTCACTGTCCACATCAAATTGCACAAATGCTGTGGGAGACAGTTAATTTCAAATATGTAATAGATACATGCCTGAAGGTACACACAAAGTACCCTTGAAAGAACAGAGAGACATGGCTGAGCCAGCCTCCTGCTGTCCATTACCAGCTGACCTGCTGACCTTCTCAGCATCACAGCAGTAATAGTGAGTTCAGCTCTGGAGAAGATCTCAGCCTCATGAACCAGATGGGAGAAAGGGAGCAGGAGTAAGGAGCTTTGGGGAAAAAGAAAAAAAAAGAAAAACTGCCCAGTTGCTAAAAGGCATGCTGCGAATTATGAAACCAGGACTGTCAGGATCCCTCTCAAAGACCTTGGAGTTTATATTAAGTCTTATGCAGCCATGGGAAATGAAGCATTGCTAGAACATGGTCCTGGACACTGCCCAGACCAACTACTGGATAGCAGTGGGAACATCAAGGACTGCATTTTGTGCATTCAGCTTCTAGGCACAGAGGATAGGGACATAGAACACAGCTCTTAAAGAGTTTCTCTGGCCATGTGCCAGCATCTGGAAGAGGACTGAGGTCTCCAGGAGACAACATGATCCCACAGACTCCAGCAAACATCATGAAAGAGTCAAGAGGTTGGGGTTTTAGGGTTGTTCCCTGAAGTTTGCCCGTCTTCCCAAGCTCCACATCATTTCTGCTGTACCCTGTCCCGCAAGCCTTGAGCTTGCATGGAAGTTACAGAACATTAAACTCACTCCATGGCCTAACTAAAGCACCTTGCGTGACGACTGGGGCTGCCCAGGGGATCTTCTATCACCTTTTCTATAGAAGTCAGGAAAGATGACTCGTCTGCTAAAGGCACGCTATTCCGGATATCACAAACACAATCTTGAAGCCCTTAGCTTAGCAAGGCTCAGTGTAACCAAATTCCTGCTCCATCTCATGACACAGGGACTTCCCAAAGGCAAACTTACTCCACAATTTACTCTCTCTGCCTTTCTTCTCCAGGCTGGGTCCCCATGACTGCCTTTAGCTGTCTCTTGGTTTGGGTTTAAACTCAGCTCATTCTTCTGAAGCCTCTCAGGTGGAAACAGGAAGGAGTTTGCTGTTTACTAATGATGGCAAAGACCTCACCATCAGGAACAAGATGTGACTAGACAAACATGTCCTGGTGTTTTAAATGCTTCCCATTCCTTCTGAAAGCATTATGTTCTTTTGGCTTATCTATCTTCACCTGCACCCTCCTTCCTGCTCCTCTGTCCCCAGGGATATCTGGACATGCTGAATTTTGTCTTTCCAGCAGCAGCTCCTTGGAGCTACAGGCACACAGCTGCCATGTGGATGTTACAGCAAGGGTGAGCATCAGTTCAAAATGAAGACACGAAACCCCAGTCTCCTGCAGGTAGGCGTGCACTGGGCATCCCAGCTCCCATCACAGTCAGTGATCGCCACTCAGTACAGCCTGGAGAGCTCAGAGAGCCACTCAGCTGAGCACTCACTATGAGTCTCCTTCAAAGTGAGCTGAATCACTTTCCAGGCTTCATGGACTGTCCCAGTTAGATCTCCATTAACTGTAATGGGAGCTCAGATGCTTACCACACAGCTTCATGTTGCTTTAATCTCACACTGAATCTCACCTCTGTTCTCAGACCCATCACAATGACATACAGGTGTGTGTTCTTTGGGAAGACACACACCTTGCTTAACATGTTGTGTATGCAACATTGCCATAATTAAGCCAGTGCAAGTTTTATGTCTGGACATGACTTAAGTATACATTCCCTGTTTGCATCATTCTAACAAAATGGGGGATTTTTGTTTTGTGGTTTTGGTTTGTTTTTTTGGTTTTTTTGGGGGGTTTTTTGGTTTTTTTTTTTACAGAAGATTATGTTCCCTCTGCTAATTCAGTAGTGTCCCCTCAATGTTTTGTTACTCCTTAGGCAATGTTTTTGGAAACTACTGAGCAAACTACAAACACTGAGATACTGTTATCTCTGTCCAAGACAAAGTTGGATATCTTTTAAGTTGGCCAAATCACATTGAATCACACTCAATTAACCTAATCAAGTATTTCTCTAATGAAAACATACGTTTCTGGGCTGGCAGTTTCTGACTCAACCACAATTCATTCAATGTTAAGGAAAAACCATTAGAAAAACCATCTGTTCTCTTTAAATAGAGACGCTATTTTTACCTTCATGATGAGCCCAAGTAATTATAAAACAAGTGGAATGGGTTTCAAAAAGAAAAATAAAAAGAGAGGAGCAAGACAGCTGCTACCTTGTGATTATCACAGTAAAAATATGTTGCTAGCCATGTGCAGTTTAGGCCTTACACTCGTCACCCTGCTATGCATCATGTAACCTATTGTCATCCCATTAGCTGAAGCTACACAGTATATGCTACAGGGAGGCATAGGGGTTAGAGCGCAAAAGACTGAGATTTGGCAAATGAGTATTTACATACTAGAATCGACTGCCAACAGAATCCCAAAGTTAAAGTTCTCGGAAAAGGGTTGATTCTCAAAGGAAATCAGTGAAAAAGTCCCACACAATTGCTATTTTTAGGTACCAAATTCAAAACTGCAGTCCTGAAAATCATCAGTCAGTTGACACCTAATCCTAGGGGATCTGACATTTTTTGCATTAAAATTCCCCAGGCACCCACGTGCTCATGGAAACCATGACAGCATTAACCAAATCAGCAGAACTCCCTCATACCTAATCCTTCCCATAACCTGTAACACAGAAACTTCTGCCTACATTTCCTGATTAGCTTATCTGTTACCAAAGAGATGAAGCACTGTATGAGATCAAGTGGGCAGCACCTTTCCTCCAGCAGTTGTGTGGCTACAGCTACAAGACAGGACAGCCCTGTCCTGGGTTTGCCTAGGAGGATCTGAACCCCAACACTCACACTGCCCTAGCCTGTGGAGTCCTCCTGGAGCACAGTAACTCTCAGTACATCCTGCTGAAGCTGCTCCACTTAAGTGCTTAATGGACCAAAGAGGAACGCCAAAGGGGTACAACTCCATCGTGCATTAGTAAGAGAGTTACCTGACACAAGGCAATCTTGACTTCTTGCTCATGCTCCAGTGGTTGCTGATGTTAACTACTGAGAATACGGGCAACACTTCAGGAGCCTGAAAGGTCCTCTTTCCAGTCTCAGAAGGGGGTACATCTTCACACTATGCTGCTCCGCGTTTCATATTGACTGACTTAAAATGATTCACACTCAGGCTGCTGGCTGTAGGGATTCCCATGGAGACACCTGGCTGATCACTGGATCTGTGTGACTATTCTGTTTACGGTCTAACAAGAGCTCATCATGGATCTTGCTGCAGTGTCTAGAAAGAAAACATTCATCCAGTGTCTCCAACTCGTGAGTGAGTACACCAAGCACAACTCCTAATTTTCCATTGCTCCAACTCTGGAACCATCTTGTCATGCATTCAATGCTTCAAATGAACTTGCTAAGTCCCAGACTGCTTATGACTCATCTACTGGTTTCAGCAAGGAACACTCATGAATGGTGCTCACTGACTCCTGGCAGGCAAGGGCTGCTGAGCAACACCATATGAGCAACTGCTTCTTCTCCTTCCCAAGGGGCCAGCTCTGCACAGCTCTCCTTTCCCTGGTCTCAAGCGAGAACAAAACACAAACCAACGCAACAGCAGAAGCTCTGACGGCATCCCTCTGTCAGGCAGGAGACTGGGAAAGTTCAGGAGAGTAAAGAACTGAACTGGGAAGAAGCAAGAAAGCAACAGGAAAGCAAATGGGGAGAAGAATAGCAGCTCTGGAGGTCTGTCCTTGTGCCTTCAGCAGGCCAAATACACGACTACATGTCCTGCACAGTTCTTGCTGAGGAAGCACTGAAAACAAATGTGCTTGCAAGAACCAGTCCCCCCACCTCCCAAGATTGCCTACTGGGAAACCTTTAATCCATTCCTTTTCCCCCAAAAGGGGGACCTGCAGTTCCGTTGCCAGAGTTGCTATAATATTTAACTTACTTGGTGCTTTTCTTAACTCTGTAACATTTGGAACCATGTCATCACAAAAGAGAAACTCAGCTTTTTTTATATATTTTTGTTTCTAGCTCACACACTTGCAGGAGAAGTATCTGAAAACCAGAGGCAGGCAGACTACAGGTCAAAGAGTCAGTCAGGACACGTGCTCTTTTTGAGACTTGAAACTACTGATTTTTCAACATTAAGTTACAGGCTTGGGAAGGTCATGGTTTTGGAGCACATGGCAACACCTTCACCTTGACCTCCTCACAGGATATCATTCAGACACACCTAAACCAATTTTCAGAGTGGCAGGGAACAGCATATCTCCTGCCTCCTCTGCCCCTCCTGACCTTTGCAATACACACTACAGCGTGCCCCAGTGATAACAAAGAAATCCATGAGCAGCACCAAACCAGGACATGTTGAGTTATATCAGCATACCCAGTACAACCATCAGTTTGAGGGCTCCTCCTTCAGGGTAGCACTTTCCATTTGTCTTTACTAAATTACGACTCTTTGGTCATTTTGGAGCATTTTGCCATTTTGGACAGACCAGATCATGTGGCCAGCCATAGCGTTCCTGGGTAATCAAAAAGGTAGAAGGTTGCCAATATTTGTGCTAAAATGAGAGAATCATCAGATACAAACAGTCAAGACTGTAACTGAGCAGTGAGATCACTATGTTTTCCCTCCTTTACTATGGCTCTCCATGACATTAGGTGCACATCATATAGTTCTCAGTTGCATGAAAATGTTGGCATGTGGTTCTTGGCGCCAGGCAGGCTGACCACCCTTGATTACACATCATCATGAATAGCATAGACAGAAAAGCCTGAAGGCTGTCAGATCCCACATCGTGGACTGCCTTAAAAAACATGGCAGAACTTCCCAACGTAAATAATGGCAACAGGAATAGACCTTAATTTGTTTACAGGCTGTCTTCTGACTTCAGCATCATGAAATGTACTCTGCTTCCATTGAAAAGCCTATGATATGCCATATCCAACCACATAAAATCCAAGTTAAGGAGGGGACGCTTTTTAATTCTATACCGAAATGCAGGTAACAAATCAAGTAATTCAAGCTTTCAAACAAAAACCAAAGTACTGCTGCAAAACACTGTGTGCATTTGTACATCTCATCTATTACAGCTTCAGTAAAACCTTAACAAGCATTTACTTTGACAGCAACAGAACTGCCTGGACTCATTTCTCAGCAGGGCTCCCCGCACAGCTGTATCACCCACATGAGGACTGATGAATATAGTCATTTTTGCAACTGGGATGCAAAATAACTTGTAACTACACCCATGCCTCATGGAGCATGCATGTTTTTTTAAAGGACTGTTAAAACACAACTATCACAACTTCACAAACTAAAATCTAAGCCTTCATCAAACAATAATAGGTGTTTTACCTAAAGGTGTGGATCCTGAAGCAAATGATGGGGTGAGAATCTCAGCTGCTGTAACAATTTACTTTCTAGTCCTTGTGGCAATGAAAAAAATGCCTTCTTTCCTTTCATCTGCTCCTCTGGAAAGAAACTCAGAGGATTTCAACTACTGCAAAACAAGAAAGAGGACAAAAACCTCCCACACATTAACCATTTTGTGTGTGATTTTTATGGCGATTGTATTATTCTTCAGGGTTGACTCAAAGTTTTTAAGCACAAACTGTAACCATACCACATTATGCAAAAGGGACTTCAAACAGCAAAGCTTCTTAAGTATTTTCAACAAAAGTTATCGATAGAAAATGTTGGTTCTGAAGAGTCTCTAGGAAACAAGAGAGAAGAAATACCCGCTCTAGAACAGCCAGTGTTTCATCCCCCTCTGCCACTGTCTGATAAAAAGTTTTAGGCTCATTTTGTCCAGTACAAAAGACTACCAAAAGAACACCACCCAAAAAAGAACAAAAAACCAAACCTCACCCTCACTACAGGAAAACCACCATCTTCTCAGAAATTCATTGGAAAGTCCTCAGTTCCAGATACTCTAACCCACAGTTCTGACACATGCCAAAAATATTCCAGCTAGCACTTGTCATAGAAAGACAAGCCTCCTTCAAACAGAAGTCTTACACTAACATCTCCCAAATTAACTCAAGCAGTGGTTTTGCTACTACGTGGGTATTTTTGAACTTTCCTGAGATGTTTCATGTTGCCAGAGAATCCCACTCCCCAGTTTTAAGGCTTGTCCTGTCCTTGGGGATGGAAAGTCTCAAGACTGCGAGTCCTCTGAAATAATTCTCAGAAACTGGGCCAAGTGAGTTTTTTCATTTACTTACTACAACTCAAACATTAAACAACACAGTCACTTGGTTTGGAGATGCATGTAAAGATATTATGGAAAACCACATTAATAACCACACATAACTTACTCCAGCCTATAGGCAGGACCCTCACCCTAATTTCACTGAAGGAGATCTTTGCTGGAGGAAGCAAGTATCTGTATTTTCCAAAGGCCTCTCTGTTCAGCTCAACGTCTATCCTCTTTCCCCCAAACACTCCTTCCCACGCTTTTTTCCAATTTATAACCTCAGAACTTGAGAAACCACATTATAATACTTTCACAGAGGGGAACCCTCTACACGCACTTAGTTTTATTAAAACTTCTGTTTCTTGAGCATGACTAGCCAGAGCCTTCTACCAATGACTGTCCTGGCTCTTAGTTACTGATAGTTTGTTAACCAATTGTGAAAAAAACCTTTCCCTTCCACCCACCAGGCCAGCAACATCAGTGCCTAACTTCCTTCTGCACTGCAAAGCACACCTCATCTAAACATCCCATGCACAAGCAGCAATTTATACCAACAGCTAAGAAAGGCTGAGTGTAGTTCCCTGTTAGCTCTCAAGAGAGGGTAAACTCAACACTGACCAAGTAACTTCAGTGACAACTCACTGCAAAACCACTACAGCACCTGGTCTAAAACCACTAAAGCACCACTGAAGTCTTTGAGAAGTTTAAGGAAGTAGGTATATCATACCTGCAGCCAACACACAGACACCGCAGACAACGAGGTATCTTAAGTCATGCTTTTGATTCTTAAATAGTCCATTAAAAAGGAAGGGTCACCATCTTAGCAAAACACAGACTCTGCAAAGCTCCAGACACCTTTGCATCAGGAACTGCAATCCCACCCCACCTGAAATCACAAATACAGAGGTGAAGAGCAAATACTGTAAAATCCCTTTGGATGCTGCCACCTCTTTCAGCCAACCGTGTGACAGCCCAGAGCACGGCAGGACACTGGCCCTCTCTCTGCTTCCCAGGTGAGCCACACACATCTGGCCAGCACACAAATTCCTGAGGCACACATGCATTTGTCCATGAACCAGGGCTCTGTGTTAATTAGTTAATTAATAATTCACTTTAGCAGTTTAAACAGCACAAACTATTGAAACAGCCTGCAATGAGCAAACCAGGCAAATGCTGCAGAAAAGAACTGCCCGCAAGGCAGCCACAGACCTTTGTGTGCCAGGCCAAGAAACTGCCACCTCTTCCCAGGTCTCTGTTTGTAGGCAGGGCTTGTGGCCTTGACTAGCCACTCCTGAGATTTACTCTTTCCTTGTCTCTCTCAGAGCAAAACTAAATACTGAGAAAGAGAAAAAAGACTATTAAAAACTGTTTGCTGCAGACAACTGCAAGATCCCAATAATTACCACTGAACAGGCTCAAATGCTTATTTTCTGACCAAATTCACAATACCAGCAGGAATCAGCAGTGTGCAGATGCCCTCTATCTGAAGACTCACCCCGCCCACTTGAAGAACTAATACTTAGCAAAAGAGAAAGTACCACACCAAAGAGCAATAAATTATTTTAGAAAGCACTTTTCTTTCAATCACAGTGAGATACCACACAGGGCTGAGTAGATCTGTGTAAAAATTACTGGGGTTTGGTTCAGTTGCCAAATATTTTTGTTTCAACTGTGCAAGCACTTGGTTCTCAAGACAACATGATGAGAGATGTTTGGGGGATTTTTTTTAAATTTATATACATTATCTGAATATGGTCTCTAGACAATTCTGAGATGTAAACCATGTTCTGATTTTCCACATTTTCATAAGAAATGCTTAAGTGTTTCAAAACTCTTTTTTTGACCAAAATAAGTAGTTTTGGTATCCGCAAAACTATATTTTTTTAAAATAACAGCCATCTGAAAATGTCTGCCAGCTGTAGGAATAAGCACTATCTGCAATTCCCAGATGCTTTTAAACCCTATCAAAGCCAACAAAGGCTAATTAAGGCTGACCCTCACTACTTGGAGGCACCTAGTGTCTTGTACATTTGAGTCACAAAAGCTCAATAATAATAATAATAATAATATAGGCAATAATAACACCTAGCTTATATGTAACACACTTCATTACAGAGCACTACAGAAACAGCAAAGGGAACAGGTGCAGGGAGGGGAAGCAAAATGCCACAGTCTCTGAAGAAGTCAGCAGCAGAGCAAGGACTGATGCTGAACACAAGTCCCAGCCATGCCTCCTGCATGGGGCCAAGAGATACGAAAGGTACTTGCGAAACAAAGGGGTCAGAATGGTGAGAGGTACTCTTAAGAAAGAAAATAAACCAGTGCTGCTCAGACCCCCTCCACTCCTCTCACTGGGAGCTTTGACCAGGGAGCATCGTACAATTTATTCTAAGCCAGAAATCAGGACTGTGTTAATGAAAAGACACCATCCAGCTGTTCCACACATGCATGCAATGGAGCTGTGATCCCACAAGCAGAGGATGGAGTAGGTGTAATTTTGTGTTTGTATATGGAGAGTGGGCTCCATGATACCCTTCCAATATCCTTTCTTCAGCCAGCACTCTGTCTATGTCCTCCTCAACCTGTCAGCTGCTTCTGATGCAATCATACACTTTGTTCTTGAAATCATATCCTCTCTTGGCTTATGCAACTCTCCCTTCAAATCTCTAACTGTTCCTTTGTGTGATCTTCCCATCCTCCTCTATGCCCTCCCCATCTCCCTGAGCTTCTCAGGAGACCTATTCTTTCTTTTTCTCCCTTCCATCTTACTTCCAGTCTCAGCCTCTATTTTTTGTTCACTCTGCCTCCACTCCAGACTTATCTTTCCGTCTACACTAGATCTTGGCATGCCTTACCAGTGTTCTTGCTGTATGTCTTGTGAATATACTGAAACTTCAACATGGCTAAAAGCACAGCTCCTAATTTTGTTTGGCCCAAAATCAGGACATCTTCTTGCCTCAGAACTTGCTCTGGGGTTTCACACAGAGGAAGCATACTAGTTTTTGTGCAATGTCTGTATGGTTATGCACCTTGCAATCTACCCATACTCTTTCAACTACCTTCCTACTCTTTTCCGTTTTGATTCCTGTGAGCTGCTCTTCTCAGGACTTCACAAATGGCATCTTGTCTTCCTCTCACCCACTGAGAACGCTGCCACAAAGGTCACTTTTCATTGCTTTAACCAAGTCCAGCAGCTGGTCCCCCTGCTGGTGAGTAACTCTGCTGTTGAAAAATTTAACCCACTGTTTACCTACTCAATTAACCCTTCAACACAAAACCAGTCTGTCTTACACATGAAAAGGAACATATCCAAGAAGTCCATTCCGGATAGCACAGCTAACATAGTATCCATGGCTGATTAAAACATGTCTAATTGGATTTGTTTACAGCCACTGCAATAGGTTGAGTACATACATATCAGATAAACAGTTGGTAACTATATTCTCCTCTGATTGGGAATTCATCTCCCAAAACTACATGAAGAACAGTCAGTGCAAAGTCTGAGTGCCTAAATAGCAACTAACTGCACCAGTTTGTAGAGTCAGTGTCTTCCCAGCCCCAAGACAGATTAGACTCAAGCCCTTGCTAAATAATTGATCAAACTTTCTCATGCACAAGCAGAGCAGTCAGCAATAGATCATACAAATGGAAAGTGAACACAAGGTCTCCTTCATGACTACTTAACCCCACCGATCATGATGTCAACCTAAGACACTTAAGAGGTTGCTTTTCAAAATAAAGCCACCTGATGTTTTTAGATAATCTCCCCTGATAATTATGACTAGTCCTATTTACATAAGAGCCATCTCTACAGCTGAGCAGCACCATGGAAGGACTTAACCAGGCCAGATGGTACACACTTGTTTCCCACGTGCACAGGAACCAAAAGAACACTTCAAGAAAGTAACGTGCAATAAACTTTACAGACTACTGCAGATGGGTCCCTCAGGAAGTGCTGGCATCATTACTTAGAGCAAAGGCAAGCCACAGCACTTCATTTTACAAACCCTGACACAGCTCACTGCGCTCTCGCTGCTGCAGTGCTTCTAGCACAGGGCCTCTGTGCATCCACAGATGCACCACCACACTCACAAGACTTCCTCCTTAATTGCCCATCTACACTGAATAGGACCCATTCCATGGTGACCTAAGCATACTAAATCAGTGCTACAGCCATTATCAGCAAGGCTCTGGGGCATGATTTGATTTAAGGTGTCCTACATGCTCGCTAATGTTTGGTTTGGTACCTCACTTGTGTCTTCAAACCTCTAAAAATATTTTTAAAAAGCCTGGCTCTAGACTCCACAAGCCCAGTGGCCCTTTAGCTTTTATTTTGTCCAAGAAGGAACACTGCCTACACCTCTGCAACAGCATCCCAGTTCTTCAGCTGAAGCACTCTCCACCCTCTCCTCCTAGGCATACAAAGTTGCAGATCTCTGCAAATAATAATACCCAAAACAAGCTCTCCTCAGAGGCAGCATCCCTGGAGAATACCCCCCACTTGAATCAAAATAGGAAGGAAACAGATTTAAAATGTTCTCCAATTTATTTTGCAAGGTATTTTGAAGTCTGACTATGTATTTGAATGTTTTCTCATGGGGACAGGTGCATAAGCACAAATACAAGCTCTTTATAAAAGTAACTGTGTTTCACGTATTTAGACAAGAACGTACAATTGCAATCAATATTTTCAACAAAGCAGGCATTTTTCAAGATTTGCTTTCAACACAGCCAGATGTGATACAGGTGTATTATTAGGAAGAATTTAAGCAATGCTACATCAAAATGAAACAACAGCGGTAACCCACAAAAAATAATAAAAAAAAATAATCTAACAGCTCTCATTATTTTCCAATAGCAGGATTTTCATACACACCAGTGTGGCAGTACTCATGAAAGCCTTCCACAGTTACATGCAATTTTACAGTCAGACGTCAAGCATACAGGTGCAGGAGGTAATTTCCTAGGGCAATTGGCTCACAAGGGCAGCTGAATCACAGCCTGAGGCAAGAGACCCCAACCACCACAGCTTATTATCAGAAAAACCCCTCCATGCTCCTTCCTCCCTGAGCAACTCAGGATCACACGTTAGGAGACAGAGCTCACTCTGCTATGATGCCCTGAGAAAACACAGTACTGAGGGATCATCCTTGCCACAAAACAGAGTTTTACTTGCACCTGAGAGAAGCTGAGCTGCAATAGGTACATGTCTTCCCAGACACATCAGGCATGCTAACTCCTACCACCACCGTAAAAATTCAAGACCCACATCTTCATGCCATCCAGAAAGACATGGGAAGCTAATCAACAAGACTCTGGATTGTTGTTGGCAGTTTATTCACTTACTTGTTTAAAGAAGCATCTACCAGTCTTGCCTGTATTTTTGTATTAACAAGGATCATAAGAGCCAAGAGAACAAGAGTATCACCCTCTGGACTGCTACACCAGACCCGCATCCTCTTCCTAGCATCTTCTTTAAGGGGAATAATTCACTCAGGATTCAGTTACTGTGCCTGGGATCTTATTACTGCATTAGTAAGTATTAGAGCCATGTTACGTCACCATGATACCCATGTGCATGTCATGATACAAATACATAGGTATAGATTGTTTAATTAACAGCTTGTTCAAATGACCAACAGATGTTTAGCAGAGCGAACTTACCTTTGGGCGCAATACAGCCAGCACACTTATCCATGCAATGAACAAGGCTGCTGATGTAAAATGTGGTTAAGCCCCAATGCCACAGATCTGTAGTAGAGAACTTGGGCATCCCTGTAACACTGCCGGTTTCTCTACACTTCCTAAGCCGGGAAAAACAAAACCCAGATACAAGGACATGAACTTTCAAATGAAAGCAAATATGTCTACAGTATTTAAAAACTACTCTGAACAGTCACATGTATATCTTCTCTTTTAAATATATTCTCTTGGGAGGTTTTTAACTTAAAAATGTACAGAATGTACTTAATACTGTGAGGATACCATAGAATCATTCAGGTTGGAATTTTAAGCTCATGGAGTCCAACCATTCATCTAACATTGCCAAGTCCACCACTAACCCACGTTCCTAAGCACCACATCTACACATCTTTTAAATACCTCCAGGGATGGTGATTCAACCACTTCCCTGGGCAGACTGTTCCAAGGCTTGACAATCTTTCAGTGAAGAAATTTTTCTTAACATTCAATCTAAACCTCCCCTGGTGCAACTTGAGGCCACTTCCTCTTGTCCTATCACTTCTTACTCGGGAGAAGAGACTGACACCCACCTCCTTACAACCTCCTTTCAGGTAGCTGTAGAGAGCAGTAAGATCTCCCCTCCTCAGCCTCCTCTTCTCCAGGCTAAACAACCCCAGTTCCCTCAGCTGCTCCTCGTAAGACTTGTGCTGTAGACCTTTCACCAGCTTCACTGCTCTTTGGACATGCTCCAGCACCTCAATGTCCTTCTTGTAGCAAGAGGCTGTCCTGGTTTCAGCTGGAATAAAGTTAATTTTCTTCCTAGTAGCTGGTATAGTGCTGCGTTTTGGATTTAGGATGAAAATAATGTTGGTAACACACTGATGTTTTAGTTGTTGCTAAACAGTGTTTATACTAAGTCAAAGACTTTCCAGCTTCTCATACCGCCCTGCCAGCGGAGGCTGGGAGTGCACAAGAAGCTGGGAGGGGACACAGCCAGGACAGCTGACCCAAACGAGCCAAAGGGGTATTCCATACCATGTGATGTCATGCCCAGTATATAAACTGGGGCAAGCTGGCTGCGGGGCACCATGGGTCGGGGATTGGCTGGGCATTGGTCAACAGGTGGTGAGCAATTGTATTATGCATCAATTGTTTTGTATATTCTATTATTATTATTTTCCCTGCCTTTTCTGTCCTATTAAACCGTCTTTACCTCAACCCACGAGTTTTACTTTTTTTTTTTTCAATTCTCTCCCCCATCCCACTGGCAGGGGGAGTGAGCAAGCAGCTATGTGGTCTTTAATTGCCAGCTATGGGTAAACCATGACAGGGGCTGAAAACTGAACACATTATTCGAGGTACAGCCTCACCAGTGCTGAGTACAGGG
>VYZV01001386.1:10513-21387 GCA_013401275.1 Pandion haliaetus | reverse complement strand
TATACGTAAGCTGTAGAAAAGCTTGCTTTATTCTAAAGGGTGGTGGTGATTTACAGATGTTTGCCAGGCTGCTTTCAGAGGCTGCTCTTTTTCAATTTGCCAGGATTTACTCATGTGTCTGTCTTTTTCTGCAGCTGCCGTTACAGATGTGAAGCAAAAAAACCCAAAAACAAAGCAGCCCCCTCAACTTTCATACCACGCTCAATTTCTGTTTGTGGTTGTTTAGCCTCATACCAAAACCACTGAAGATATCAATCAGCAAGAAATCAGATAACTTTTCCTTAAAAAATCTCAGAAGCACTCAGAAAATTTACTGCAACAAAACCAGCAAAAACGTAGACTGTATGTACAGACCTTTCAGGGAAAAAAGTGTGAAACAATGGTATATATTTATCATTGCACCTCTCATCACTTCCTCAGATTCTGCCCACTGATTTCTCCTCTTCATAAAACATCTGACACAGCAAACCACTGAGAAGCTGTAAAGGGCTTTTCAAAACATCAGAATTCCCTTAACCTCCTGCAAAATTTTCTCTGCTTTTCCCTAAATGGGGGATTTCATTGTAAGATTTATAGGCCAGAATGGCAATATTTTAATACACCAGAATGGCAATATTTAATCCCAGAGGAGTAACATATTTCAGGTGCTGAAGTCTTTCTGTAGAGACAGAACTGGCAGCTTTATGCCCCTAAGGTAAGCAATAGCTAGTTTTCCAGTGGGATATACAGCTTGCAGGAGGGGACCTGCATAACTTGCAGTGGGAAGCAGAGTACTGGTGCCTAACCACAAAGACTACCAACACGATGGACTTTCAAGCTCAGATATTTTTATGTACATAAAAAAGGTATTTGGGAGCATTTTTGGTGGTTTAGGTGTATTTTCCTATGTTCCTTGCATCTGGATTTATAGATGGGAAGTAAACATCTTTAGAGGTAAAATGGCTAGAAAGGCAAGTGTAATTAACACATTTCAAACTCTGATCAGACAACTCTTGGTAGGTGGCTGTGGTAGACACGTCATGGTGTATGTAGTGTGCCTGACACCCGAGTGAGGCAGGATCCATCATTTTGCTACCTGCAGTTGAAAAACCTACCCCATGCTCTTGTACATAAACCTAGACAATACCATGAAATATCACATATTACTACACTCAGAAAAAGTTCGTTTCTCCCATTGCCCCAGAACTTTATGGATTACTTCTGCTGGACATGAGACAAAGTTGAGATTTTTTTCACTTACTCAGAATTAGGCCTGAAATTTAGCTAGTAACCAAAGGCAAAACCTTCATTATTCTGAAATCGGCTTAAGATTGTAGGGTTGAAAGTCATTTCACCTAACTTGGGATTTGTACAGCACAGATGTGTACATCAGTTCTGGTCATCTGAGGCTCTCTTAACAGGAAGGCGGCTTTACAGTAAATATTTTTATGATACAACTTTTTGGACCTGTTTTGAACCTCTAGTTTCTGAGAAGAGGAAAGCTACTGTTTCTTTCCCTTGATGCTAAGGGACATCTAGCCAGGTAGCTGAGATGAAAGGACCAGCAGTTTATGTGACACAAACCCTGAGCTGGACTTCCTCCCACAGAAGGACAGACCACTTGGCACTACTGCTGTAGCACTGCACATCTTCACCGAGATGTTAGAAAGACATCTTCAAAAGCATTAGCACTATACTCTCTAGCTTCACTGTCTCTGACATTTATGATCTTACTGAGAAGACAGCTGAAGGCTTCTTGTATTCATGTTAGTTGATAGGGTTTGGTTTTGGTATTTTTCCCAAGCCGCTTCTGGGATTTCAAGCAGCAAATCATCGTGCCCAGCTATTTATAGTTACAGAGGTAGAAGATCATTTCATAGTGGAACACAACTTCAGATGGAGGCAATTGAGAAGTCATTGAACTTAGCAGCTGTGCAGCTGCGTCACCAAACCCCTTGTGATGCCCAATTATTTTCCTTGGCAACTCCTTCCTCTAAGAACTTGTTTTTTCCTGATTATGCCTCAGTTGGCTGTTTGTGAAGGCCTGGCCAGTGTTTGTTGAAGAAAGAAAGAGTGAGCAGTTGCTTCTGTTATTCTCCAGAGATCTTTATAGGGGAAATGCTGTTTAATATTGACATATTCTCACAGTCTCCGGGGGAACCTTTTGACAGAAAGGGAGGGGAAGAGGAAGGGAGGATAGGGGGAGACCTGCTCTGTCTGACCTTTCTCCCCGGAGGATAAAAATCAAAAGAGAAAAAATAAATATAGTGTTCTTCTTTTTTTGTTTGTGACTGTTGCAGCCTGAAGCTCCACTCCTGTATCCATGCTCCCTAAACATTAGTTCACTGCTAGTGAAGATACAGTTGTGCATTTTCTAGTACAAAAATGCAATATAACATTGCCTCGCATGTTTGCCAGAAGACATTTGAGAACTGGACCAGCCAGCAAGGTCTTCTAAGCCACTCTGCCTTAACTGCTGGTGGTCCTTTCTGACTCGGTTACAGCCTGTGGCATGACCTGGAAAGTTCTTCTACAGCAAAGCCCAACCAAATTGTGTCTGGTGACACAAGCACTGGGAAGGTCTGGATAAAAGACCAAATCTACTATTTGCAGAACACCAAAGTTGCAAAAATAATCTGCTACTGTGGGAAGAGGGATGGGAACAAACACAGACGTGGATGCCTTCTCCAGGCACATGCAGTTAAATGAAGATTACAGAAACCCAAGTAAGGGGAATAAAATAAAATAAACATGCTACACCCCCCTTTCCCTTCCTTTTTTAAGTCTTCCTCCTACTTCAAAGCAATCCTCAGACTTTAGTCCTGTATGTGGGTACAGAAAGCATACCCTTGCTATCCATACACACCCCCTCAGGGCTAAGAGCTCAACCTTGCATGTCTTTGAACACCAGTTCCTGGCTGGTGGTGCCTAAACAGAGGCAGCATCACCTTCTATATCCTGCAGCGTCTTGTGGTTAAATAAACTTTCATGAACCCATCACCCTAGTATTATGCTATGGACTGGAAATGCTCAGCACAGCACTGCAGACTTCAGAGCTTGGGAAAAAAAAAAAAACAAAACTCTTTCTTCAGGATTTCTGCTAAACCAACAAAGCCTCAAGCAAAAAACAAGCATTCAAAATAAATTAAAAGAGTGTGAGACTGCTGTCTGGGATATATGGTGGTACAGAATAGCTGGTGCAAAACCAATGTAGAAGAGCAAACAGACCAGCTTCTGCGGAGGGCAAAATGCAGAAATGCAAAACAGCCCCTGTGGAAGAAGCCATGCAGAAGAGCTTGGCACAGAATAGCTGGTGCAGCGGCCGTCACAAGACATGGATAGAAAGGAGGCACTGCTGGTTGGTATGTTGTCGTGCACAGTAGCTCGTGCAGAACATACAGACTAGCGAGCAGAGAACAGTTTATGCAGAAGAGCTGCTGCACACTGATTTTTTGTGTGACCACTGCAGCTCCTCAGTAACTCAGATTTCTGCTGCCTTTTCAGATCCCCACAGGCCAAAATTCCTGAAGCTGCAGCAGGTATGACTGCTGGACCATGGGAGTGCTCTCTGCAGCATAGCGGCCACAGCCTGCAAATCACCAGCTTGCTTTGCCAGCCTTTTACACGCAGGACAGGCAAGAGGGAGCTGCCCCGCAGGGGTTAGGTTGCCAGCAGAGCAAGCTTGTTTTAAACATCAACTGCTGGTTTTATTTTATCTTAGCCAAGAAAGAAAGATAGCAAGGTTGTGTTACAGACTGAACATTAACTGCTGGCATCAGTAGATGCTGACTTTATCTTAAGACCGAGCAATTAACCTTTGCAGCTCTGGCTGATGTCAGTGGGATGAGTGGCAATTAATACAGTCCACTCTTATGTTTCTTACAGTCCACTCAGCAGTCACACCACAGCTGAAATGACACAAACGCTCCTGCAGCCAAAGGAAGTGACAATGCTCTTTTGAAAAGAACCTCATCTGACCTTTACTCCCTCAGAGTGAAATCTGCTGCAATGCAACAGCACTTACAGAATCTAAGATGTGTGATCTCCACAGCATTGCCAGAGAAAGCTTAGAAAAAAGGAACTGTTGGTAGAACACAACATTTTTTGTTGAGTAAGGACACAGCCTTTCTCCCCTCCATACAGTGTCATGATTAAAAGGCCAAGGCATTTGGCCAGTGCCAATAACAGTGTATTGTTTTAATTTTAATGCTGCTAGGTCACTTTCAGACTCTATTCAGTATTATTGTAATAAGAATTGTTATGCAATTTATTTCAAAATCATTACAGTGTTACCTGGAAGCCAAAATGCTTCTCTTGCAGTAAGAGAGACTAATCATTCTCTGGGTTTTCTTACAAACTATTTGTTAGTCAAAAATGTGAAAAATTAGCAATAAACTCATGGAAATATTATAACTTGTCTAATATTAATTAATAGACAGAGAGAGTCAAATGACCCTCACAAAATGTAAAATGGTAGTCCTAATGTGGTATACATGTATGGATAGGCTTGACTTTAGCCATGACAGCATCCTTCTACATGCCACAGCTATCCTAAGTTCAGAACATGCTTTTGCTTTCTGCAAGCTTGGATGCTAAGGTTGTATCTTAATTGAAAGGAGTTGATCCTTCTGAATATGGAATACACAACCGGTACAACCAGATATCTTTTGTTGGAGGGGTGAAAACAGCTCTTCTTTTAGTGACAGCATGGGTGTCATGCCATTATTAAAGACACAGGTGATAACATCATGGAAAGAAACAGTATTGGCTTTTTAGGAGGAATATACCCCATCCACCTTTAAACTGTATAGTTGCATTCAGTCAGCCAGCAAGTAATGAACAGATTGCTCTTTTTGGCATGCCTGGCATGGTACAAACCCAAAGATGCAAGGCTTGTCACAAACAAGTCAGTTGGTACAGCCAGAAAGTCTAGTTGTGATGGCAACTTAAAGGGAAGGTTCTAGATGCCCCAAAGATACACTCTTACCCAAAAAGGAGTTGAAGACACAAGAACCAAGTCTAGAAAGCACAGCTGGCTGTAGAAAATGCTCCAGATAGAGATACTCTTCTGCCTCCTTGGGAATGGTAGCAATATTCACTAAGAAAGAAGATAGTTGTGTGGTTTAGGGTACCTAGGAAATATGGATTTAGCTCTTAGCAATTTCTGTCACGGGTTTATTACATAAAAGTCTGTCATGCTCTAGCTGTAAAACAGGGCTAATAGTGCTTCCTTTCTGTTTCTTGTCATGTACAGGCAGAATTGAGGACAACAGGATCCCAGCTAGATACTGTCTAAATGACCTCAAAGCACAATTCATAAATATGAAAAAAAACAGTGTAAATAAATGACTTGTGTGCAAAGCATTTCTAAACATAATCTAAATAAGGGCAGAATAATTACACCACAGGGCTGCAAAGGGTTTTCATAACATCAGGGCCCAATTTTCTGTAAGAAAAATTTCTCTTGGGAGAGTCTATTCCAGTCTGACAGAAGAGGGAGGGAAGACATACTTCTTTAAAAAGAGGTTTACACCAACACAATATTTGTGTAAACTTTAATCTCCTTACAGTAGAAACATACACAGTACAAGCCAAAAGTAGTGTAACAATTTTACAGCAAAGCTTACCAGTAAAATGCAAAACTAATTCATATCAAATTCTTAAAAAAACTGTGCACTTTTTCAAACTTAACTTTGTTCAGCACATCGTTTTGATTTATATATAATAAGGCATTAATTCTATAAGAATCATTTACTATATTCCAAAATCGCATGACCTAGGTGTAACACTCTATAACCTGATACCATTTTTGTTCCTTTCGATATTTACAGATTTAATCCCCCTGCATTGACATGTAGCATAGAAGCACTAAGAACAAATACAAGCTTTGCCAACACCAGGTTCACATTGAAAAAGTTACATAAAAAAAATCTCAACTGTGCATTGCAATAGCTTGGTTCTGCTGCAGCCATGGCCATAGTTTAAGAATAATTTCCCCTTTTGGCATGCTCCCTCACTTCCAGTAGTATTTTGGTCTTTCAAAACAGAGAACTGAATCTGCTCTGAACCTGCAGAAACTGGAAGTGGACGCCATTTCTACCACCTACCCCAAATTTGTTTTCCTCCTCCCCAGAACACAGTTCTTAAATTTCTTTGAAAGTTATATCTTCTATAAATGGCATAATTGAATTAATTCTAGCTACTATATACAGAAATGGCTCAGGCAATTAAGTTAGTCCACCTTGTCATTAGTCAACAGGAAGTATAATTACTGTAGCTGTAAAGGAGGTATCTAGTGTTCCAGAATAAGTGAGTTTAATTATGGTGAGAGCTTTCTCAACTCTATTTACATGACAACTTCAGGCTCAATGTTAAATAGCAAGTCATCATTTCCTCTTCGAACTTCAAGTAGTAGAGGTGATTCATTCATCACAGCCTCTTGCAGGTCACTGGAAGTCATCAAAGGACGCCCATTGACTTTAACAATAATATCTCCATCTTGGATCCCTCCTCTGCAAAGACAAGAAGAAAAAGGCAGGAAGTATGCATTCTATGCAGAGAAAAAGTACAAAGGCTATTTACCACTTCTTTGGCTGACGTGATAAATCTTTACTTGTTTTAGTTGCCATTGAAGGCAAATTCCACCCTTCTGACTGCAAAAGAATAATTGGTAGTACTTGCTAAATGCAAAATCAGGCTCGCATTATTTCATTGAGGATTTTCTTCTAAAACAGCAAAAACAAGTAGTCTAACTTTCTGTTTGTCTTCCACAAAACTATAGCAAAGGAGAAATAGAAAAGACTTTTAGCCATGACTGACTGACTCCACTCCATCCATGTGCAAGAATATGCTTTTATCTCTCCAGTATGTATTTCAAACACTGGAAATTAAACTACTCTCAAAATTTCAAGACAAGCAAAGTGTACCAACTGAACTACAGGCAAATTATTTCTCTCTTGCTGTTCAAATGTAATCCAGAATAGCTGCTTTTATTGCCTGTGCGTCTTCTTAATAATTCCTAAAATAATATTTAGAAGTGTCTGATTTGTTTTGCAACTGTTCTGTAAAATAGTCTCTTCCTCTAAGATAAAGCATTGTCTCAGATAATAGCTCTGACAGTGTTTTAGGTGAATGCTATCCTGTTTCATGTTTAAACTCAATCCAAGTTTCTATTTATTAATATTGAATGTAGTTTTCAAAAACAAAATTTGGTTCATTGTATTTGGGGTGTTCTTTAAATCTGCACACTGTTAGTGTTTCATAATGTCATGAAAGGAGGTTGTAGAGAGGTGGGTGTTGGTCTCTTTTCCCAAGTAACAAGTGATAGGATGAGATTAAATGGCCTGAAATTGCTCCAGGGGAGGTTTAGATTGGGTATTAGGAAAAATTTCACCAAAAGGGTTATTTAGCACTGTAATAGGCTGCCTAGGGAAGTGGTTGTGTCACCATCCTTGGAGGTATTTAAAAGACACGTAGAGGTGGCACTTACGGACATGGCTTAGTGGTAGATGGTTGGACTCGATGATCTTAAAGGTCTTTTCCAACCTAAATGATTCTATGATTTAAGAAATTCTGATATTGAAATATTTCAATTTTGTAGATGTGAGTAGAATCTTACAAATATTTTTTTTTTAACCTAAAGGCACAATTTTTAATTGTTTAAATACAAATCAAGACTAGTATGAGAAAGTACTTGAATATAAATAGAAATATTACCTACTAGCATCTATCTGGAGATTTGTTTATGGTGAAGAAAATAATGTACTCTACATACCTATGAGAAGGTGAGTTTGGAACAACTTCATGTACATAAATTCCACTTCTGACATCAGGAAAATCAGCATTATTGTGTTTCAATTCTTCCACCAAGCTAAAAGAACAATGTTATATTGCATTTGATTCTACTACAAAAGCAGTAGCATTCAAAAATTCTTATTTATTCTCAATTTTTTTTGACCAAAATGAATGACTTAACAATTAATTGTTTGCCCCTTGTTCTTTTTCTTTGACAAAAGACATTCCTGCCCCAAAGAATTAATGCTAGTGATGGGGCAGAAATTTGCTAACTATTTTGCTTCTTTCATTTTGCAAGTCATTCTTAATTTGTCTTTATCTGGAACAATACAGCTTTTGATAACTTCAGTCATCAGCTAAATCAGAAGTGTGAGAGTTTTCCAAGGAAACTTCAGTTTCCTCATTTTCTTGAGGAATTTTTGTTCATCCCTTTCTAAAGAAAGGAGACAGGAACCAGCTGCAAAATAGACTCTAAAAACATCCCCTCATTTCTGAGGAGATAACATTTCAAGTCTGTTTACAGTGTGGGTTAAAACCCCTTTCTAGAAAGAAAGGGTTTTAATCTAATGATGGATTACTCTGCTGTCCGGCATGAAAACCTGGGGTCCTTCACATGGAAAGCAAGCAAAAATGGCTGCACACAGCTTCACTTCATTTGATTTTGTACTGAGGAAGCTAACAATTAAAATGACTGAAGCAAACACACCAAGGGAAGTAGTCTTTTCCTGAAAGCAGACCTGGAGACATCTTGCAGTGCTTCATTAGACACCACAAAAGCAGTAAAATCTCACATCATGTTCACTTCACAATTATGCAGAGAAACATTCTGAGTTTCTCTCCACCGGTGGTGGCCCGGTGATGTTAACGCCATTACACTGATTCATTCCAGCTGAGGATCTGACCCTCTGGGGAGGATTGCAAGAGTGTAACTCAATAAACAAAGATGGCTTTACTACAACCCCAGCTGGAAATTGTCTTGTTTAATTTTGTATTCTACTGCCACATTGGAAACGTGCCTACTGCTGGGAAAGAACACAAGAGTAAGAGCCCTCATTTGTTATTTCAAAATATATACGGGTAACAGCAAGGCACAAAGCAACATGAGAGAGAAAAGACAATAAAGAACTGGAAGAGGGTCTCCATATTCTGGCTTTGTTAACATGGAGGCACGAAGATTTAGTTTTGCACTTTAGCAAGTATTTTCTTTCCAGTTAATGGTTAGGCACCAAATCACACATCGTATGGCCTCCACTGGCACTACCGGCGAACTCTCAGGCAGCTAATCTGTCATTGGCACTCACAGTCACCTGAAAGCAGTAGCTTGTTTAAATGTCAGCTAAAACCTGGTATAACTCCAAACATCCTTGTCAAGAACCAAAATCCATGTTTAGGCTCTTCCTAATTTCCCTCAGCTATCAACAGGACATCCACCATTATCAGTATTTAGAGAATGACTGACAGTGATTTTCCAAGTCTCAGAACATGTACTTCACCAGTATCAATAAAATGTTTGCAGAATTCATAGAAGCTAATGTGCATTTCTGGCTTCTCTGGAGATTTTTAACGAAAGCTGAATGATGAAGTTCTGAATCACTATTGACCACATCTTGTATGCATGATCATACATATTAAGACTACCTTTCTAAGATACTTACGCAGGTGTTATTGTCAGCATTCTGATGCCAATGAAACGTTTCTTCCCATCTGAAAATAACACAGAGGATATTTAAGAAATTTAGACAAACACTGACAAAAATAACTACTCTGATGACTCAAAATACCTGTCAATTAAAACAGGATGTATCAGCTTTTAACAAAACTAAACAGAAATCACACAAATCTACACTGAGGTCTTTTTTTAATTTTGATTAGCCTTGGTGTACAGAATGATAATCTCTCTCCCTGCAAGTAAGGGTGAGAGAGAAGCTCATTTACACTCCATAAGTTTTCCTTCAGAAAATTCAGGAAAATTTCTGTGATCTAGCATCACATGACTTCAGTAAATGGAAAATTTTGTAACCAACTACCATTTCATCTGAAACTGGTCAAGGGAATTTAATCATATGGTGTTCTTGTTAAAACATAGAAATGGGATTTAAAGAAATTAAAATTCCCACCTTTCAGAGAAAGGACAACCAAAAGACTCACACTGATTGTAATGCAAATGGATTGTTATTTCTACCCCAAAGAATGAAAAGCAAACTTTTAAAAAACCCAGAGATCTTAGCCAAAATGATCACAAAAATCATCAGAGGGGTGGAACACCTCCCCTGTGAAGACAGGCTGAGAGAGTTGGTGTTGTTCAGCCTGGAAAAGAGAAGACTCCAGGGAGACCTTATTGCAGCCTTTCAATATTTAAAAGGGGCTCATAAGAAAGATGAGTATCTACTTTTTAGTAGGGCCTATTGCAATAGGACAAGAGGTAATGGTTTTAAACTGAAAGAGGGTAGATTCAGACTAGATATAAGGAAATTTTTTTACAATGAGGGTTGTGAAATACTGGAATAGGTTGCCCAGAGAGGTGGTAGATGCCTCATCCCTGGAAACATTCAAGGTCAAATTGGACAGGGCTCTGAGCAACCTGATCTAGTTGAAGATGTCCCTGCTCATTGCAGGGGGGTTTGGCCTAGATGTCTTTAAAGGTCCCTTCCATCCCAAACTATTCTATGATCAGCCAGGACTGTACAGAATTTTAAATGGTGAAAATTCAGTCCTTTAGGAACAGCACCACATTTCTGTAGTTGGCTTTTAGTAGTCGTGATATTGCAAGCTGTCTTATGAAAAAGTGCAGTTTGATGACTTCCTGAAGTGAGTGCTTCAGTAGTTAAGTTATATCCAGTATGAAACAGTATTTCCCCTTACTTGTTCCAGCATAACTACTTCACAATTTCTTTCAGCTTCTCCATGTTCTTATGTGAGGAAAAAGTTTGAAAATATGTACCTGTTATGGGTTTGTGTGGTGCGGTTTTCCTCGGTGGCAGGGGAGGGGGGCTGCAGAGGCGGCCCCTTTAAGAAGTTGCTGGAAGAATTCGCTGCCCCAAAATGTCAGACCAGCGCGCCAAAATGTCGGACCTGCCTCTAGGCGGGGAGTGACGGTGGTA
>VYZV01001385.1:22305-42211 GCA_013401275.1 Pandion haliaetus | reverse complement strand
TCTTCCATTTTTCTGTGTTTTCATTTTCTTCTAAATTTGCCAAATACGAATTATTTGGGTGCATATTTCTGAAGCTGGGTTGATCCTGGAATGGGATTATTTTTTAAATTGAAGCCACAAAAATTTGGCCATTATTGAGACAAAAGCTAAGGAATAAAATATGGCCCCCAGTCTGTCTATAAATAATAATAGCGCTTGAAAAGCCTTATGTATAATGCATTGTTATTATAGCTGTAAATGCTGTTGACCTTTCTTCCTTGCACTTGAAGAATGAACTCAGCATGAGAACTGGGTATACAAGTTGCCTTGGACTTGTCTTCTAAAACCCAGGTTAGGATTTGCAGACATCTGGCCATGTTCAAAACTTAAGAAAGAAAAGTGGTTTGTGGAGTGGAGACTTCTTCTGTTTTCCTGTGCACCTTCTTGAATGTTCCATATGTAGTGAACGTGTGGGCTCGGACCCACCTTCCTGCAGCTATAGGTTTTCTTCAGTAGCTATCCTGACCTGGATACTTGAAATGAAGGAAGGGTTTTTTTTCTGTTTCCCCTGAGTTCTGAAGTAGATGCAGGATCTGTGTAGGAAAACCCAGTGTAATCTGAATGAAGATGGGATGGGAACCAGACCCTCTTTAGTCTGCAGTTGAGTGTGTCGAAATGGAATGAGGAAACGTGTGGGTGAGGAAAGATGTGGGTGAGGAGGTTGCATACAATAGAGCTGATGATAAGAATCCAAGGAAAGGGTATGAAAGAAGTCCCCAGGAATAGATAGGTGAGGAAAGGAGTAGGCATTGAGTTGAAGACTGGGGCTGATTACTCAAGAAAATGATCAAGCCTGGGTAAAAAATTTGAAAGGTGGATAGAAGTGGCAGCAGGAAAGGAAGAACTGTCAATAAGAAAAGGAAAAATGGGAACTTGCTAGGTGAAACTGAAACTGAGTAAGATGTTCAGGGATGAGATTGTGACTGGAATCCAGTGAGCTGAAGAAATGTAGGCAGGTGAGTGACTGTCCAGCTAACAGAAGTGAGTACCTGGAAATGGGTAGCAAAAATATGCAGGGTAAGTACCTGGGGCGGGGAAAAGGTCAAGAAAAATCATCATTGGAGTGGGAGCAAATTGAGATTAGGGGAATCGTGAGCCTGCTGGGACACTAAGTAGCACATAACTACATCTGTATTTCATTTCCAGTGTATTTTTCACTGTATTTCTTCAGTCTCCTGTCTCTGATGCCTTTATCTCTTACACTGTGAGATCTTGCAATTCTCCTATTTTTAGGCCAGATTCTGGAGTACACTACTCTGTACACAGTGATTGCCTAGTAGATCTGGCAATGTGAGGGATACAGGTTTTTCTTTTAGGAGTCTGCAGGCAATATAGTACTGTTTTCACAAAACTTATCTACAGATATAAGCAAAGTAGGAGGAGAAATGTTTTAAAATAACTCAATTTCTGTGTGTTGATCCCACACATATAGGAGCTCCAAACTTTAATTTTGGGTTTCAGTATTTCCCACTTTATACCTCTCCGCAAAAGAGTATTGCTCCAAGTCATCCTGCAGCTTTTGAAATAGGACACTTGATCCTTTGAAAACCTGGTGAGCCACTCCAGCAGAAGAACCTGGCCAAGTCTTCAAATTAAAAGGCTTTACGAATTGTTTCTCAGTGAAATTGCAAGAAGATTAAATCCAAATCTAACCACCTTAACTTTCCTTCCTGTACGCATTACCTTAGAATTCTGCTTTTCAATTTAATGAATTACAAATAGAAAAAGCACTCTGCAGTATTTTATTAAACAAGTTATTATAAGGAGATCAAAATGTATATGATCAACAGAGCCTAAGGTGCAAGTGCAACACCAAGGGTCATATTTGGGAAACTGAGAAAATCAATACCTTTCTCTTCAAAGCTGGGAATAAAACTGACCATATCTGAGTCTCTGATGTTATAAAAAATCCCAGGGAATCTGCTGATAAAACAGTATCTCTGGAACTAATGCTCATCCACAAAACCAAAATATAACGCTGCTACTACTTTAGGTTGTGGTTTCACAGCACCTGTCTACTGTGGGTTCTTATTGATCCTTCACTGATAATCCAGAAAAGAAACTGTGCAGTTGTTTTCCTGTCAGAATGTCTTTTAGGTAGCAGCACGTGGGTCTAGACCTCCACAGAAGAACAGCCTGTGGCAGCCTAGGTGTTACAGAACTACACCATGAAGCTGCAGGCTCACACCCTTCTGATGACTTGCGTGAAAATCAGGATAATGAGATCTAATGAAATTTCCTTTTTTCTGATTTTGTGGGGGGTTAATCCTACAATTTGCAAATATTATCTGTGTTAAAATAACATAATTAAGGACCAGAAATTAAGCTTGAAAGATTAGGAAATGTCAGAATTACAGCTGATTGAGTAACGTTCTTTTGACCCTATCGGGCACTTGTGGTATGACTTAGTCTTTAATTACATGATTGCATACTATTTTTCTACAGTAACCCTACCTCATTTAGTTAATAGGTCAGCCCTGTTCCATGAATGGTCCAAGCTTGTGTAGTTAAAGATGCTGATAGCTTACGTGTGGAACCACAGTTTCTCATACCTTAGTTCTCCACATCTAAATTGGGTATAATAATACCTTGCTGTCTCACTGGTGTGTTGTGAAAATAACTTAATTGGTGTTTGTGCATCAGTTGGCGACTACAGCAGGTTACAGGAAAGCCCAGGAGGAAAATAATAATTTTGTGTCTAGGGAAGGCCTTGAGTCCCGTGCATTATACAGGGCGTGGTCCACTTTTTGGACAATGAATAATAAACAAGATGGGGAAAGAGAACAGATCAGCAGTGGCATCAGATACCACATGTTGGTGCACCTGATTTTGGCAGGTAAGCGGATCCTGGCTCATCTACTTGGAAGGTAGAAGAGAAGAAGGAGCAGGAGCACAAGAAATAAAACAGTTCAGTCTATGCACTGAAAAAGACAGATGTTTACTAGAGGGAGAAAAAAAGCATAAGTGGCCAGGGAAGTAGCAACTGCAGTGTAGTCCAAGATTTGCACAGGATACATACTTTGCCATTCTCTAGCTTTTGAGTGCTAGAGCTTATAAACTAACCTCACTGAACATATCCTTCTTTCTTTTGTATATACTTACTTAGGTTCCATCTACTCAAAGGAACATCTTAACTCCACTCTAGATTCTTCTTTGGTAATCCTTAAATAAACAGCCGTGAAATACAAACCTCATTCCACAGAAACCACTGATAACCACAAGCATTCAAGATCTCTATCATAATCCATCCCTGCTAACGGAAACCTAGCTGGTCTTGCAGCAGTCCTTGGAGCTTCTCAGCCAAGACTTCAGTCAATTATGCAGATGAGACAGCTGATGACAGAAAACCTCTGCAAAAGCTGAACAGCCCTACAAAAGATCAGGGTGTCTAACTGAAACATCTTTGTGATCATAACTGGCAGGATGGCTTCAGATGAGTCTCAATCTTAGGAAGTTCAGTATTGTAGAAGACAAAACAAATCCCTAAAATCCACTTGTTTTGCAGAAAGCCAGAGGCAAAGCCAAAGGCCATGTCAGAAATAATAGCATAAAATGCTCATAGTAAAATATGACAAGGCAAGCTGTTAAATTTTGCACCCCTTTTAGGTATCACTTGGAGATCAAATGTAGTCCAACAGTCCAAATGTAGTTCCATAGAACAAATTGCTGTTCTCAATCTAGAAATCTAAAGTATATGAATTACAGCTGTAAATTGCCTACTGTAAAGAAACTGGCCAAACCTCATTGACATTTTGGTGAAGAAAACGTATTTCTGCAGCTGCCACGTGATTTGATAGTAGTTGGAAATTAGATCAAAGAAAAGTCACTGCAAATAGCAACAACTATGCAAAAAAAAGATAGGGTCATTGCCTCATAACAAGCTGAGACAGACAAAAATGCTCAATATGTTTAAAAGCATTATCAATTTAATCTCAGTTCTGTCTGTGCTTTTGTATAACCCTCATTTAACTACATTTAGTCCTACTTATTTCTCAATAATTATGAGAAACACCTAAGATGACTATCTAAAAGGTAAGAACTTTATTTCATCACTTCATTGCATTTCTGTTCAAGTCTATAGTGAGTTCTATACTTTCCATCGCATTTTTCATATTTGTCTTACATAGAGTCATAGCTAAAAAGACTAGAAATTAAAGTTTAAGATGACCAATTCTGCCACATATTAAAGCTGCTTTTGTAATTATTTGTAGCAACTATGTCATGCCATGAACATCAGTTACGGTGCTGCGAGTGGCTGGAGTAGATTCACACTCTGTACCAGAGCCTACATCAACCCCATTACATTGTTGCTAAAGGGGCAAATCCCATATTTCATAACTGTGTGTCAGGTACAACATGTACGGATCCTAGGATGGTTTTTCCATGGAAAAAACACCAAAACAAAACAAGAAAGGAAACATGCAGTAATTTTCCTCCCTCTATTTTGTAGAAAAGAGGAAAAACTCGTTGTGAAGCTGATACAGCTTTGCCTCTGTTTCTAGCAAGCATTTCTGTGTAGCAAACAGGTCAGGGTTTCTCTTGTGCTCACTGTGTCTCTGCCCCTTCTCCGGCTCTCCAGCACAGGGTAATACCGAAGCTGAGGAGGAATTCTCTGCTGTGAGAATTGTGTCACCCCAGATGCGAGTCAGGTGAGGATGACTGTGGGCGAGAGCCAAGCTGGATGGAAACTACACAGAAAGCTCTGGGGAGCCAGACTGGTGGACTCTGGCCATGGCAAAGGGAGGAGTGCTTCTCCAGGGGCAGTGCTCCCAGGAGAAGTCACAACCTCGGGTTCTCGTAGCAACACAGCAGCCAGTATCACCTTCCAGTATCCCAGCGCAAGCAAAGCCAGCCAAGGAGACATGGCTGTTTTGTTTTTCTGCCAGTAGTGTGTCTGCCGCTGCCTAAAGATGGTGCTGCTTCTAGCCTGAGCCTGCCACGAGATGGGATGAGTAGGGGAATTTTTTTGTTTCTCTGTTCTCTGCTTCAGGCAAAGTCTTTTAAGTTAAAGCAAAGTCATTTTAGTTTTGTTTCCCAACTTCTCACATCTGAGTTCTGCTTTTAATTTTTAAACTTCTATTAATAACAAGGCAGCAGGCAGGGGAAAACCAACAACAGCAACCCAAGGTCTAATACAATCATTTGCATCCTAAAAATTATTTCTTTTGAATAATCTGTATTAACATTTTTCTTCTGCTATGTATTTTGCTCACCATTGTGTTTCAGAAAGAAAATCAATTTGTCAGGTGTTCCATAGTGGGGCTAAATTTGCATGACTGCACTTTTAAAGAAGGTGTGCATTTACTGGCTGAGGTGGAGAGGATTTCAACTTTCAGCTATTAGGTCTCAGAAGCCCAACTGAGCAAAGTATCTTCCCCATTAACTCCCCAAGCAGATTAATCTACGGCCCAACATGTAGTAAGCCAAAATACACCTGGAAAAATACGGGCTCATTCACCCATCCAAGTTGTCTTTGAGTTTTGGACCGCATATCTGAAGGATTATTTTGTGTCTCAGAGGATGCATGTGGAAATGCAGACCAGAGTGCCCGAGAGGAGACTCTGGTCTAAGATAATAGCATGGCAAATAACTGAACTTTGAGCTTACATGTCTTACACAAATACCCTCACATTTATTCTTTCCCTACACTGTTTCAGCTGTTTGTTTGCATTTTTCTTAATCTATAATAAACTGGAAAGTTTCATCACACCATGATTTTCTTACTCCCGTAAAAGTACAGTGGTATAAATTTAGGGTTTTTCTTCCACATTAAATGGGAAGAATAATGAATAGGAATTAGTTCTCATTACTCCATCAAGTAGTCAACTAACTAAAATTTGTTTAGAATGTAAAATGATTCCTCCCCTAAATCCTGTGTCTGACAGCATTATTTTCCCTATTTTTCCATGTGTTCTTTCTTCCACCTCTATTTTCTCCAACTTTACACTGCAGAGAAGAGGCACATATGCTAGAGAGGAAGAGATTCCTGAGATCCCCAATGTCTCCAATGGTGAGGTTAGCTGTGTGTTAGAGTATGAGGAGTGAACAGTATGAGGGGTTACTTTGCTCCTATAAAAAACGAGTACCAGTAAGGGCTATAGGCTGACTAGCTGGGTAAGAAAAGTGAGGAGAAAAAGTGGTCTCCAGCCCGTATCTCCACTCCCTCCTTGTGATGACTGAAATATAAACAACCTCCCCAACACATGTCCTTCCTTTAATCTCCTGCAGATTTCTGCTGCTTCTTCTCCCCTCTCTCTTGTCCAAGTTCCCTTTAACCATTCAAATTTCTTAATAATTTTTAAAATAAAAAACCAAATCCAACTTCCTTTAGTTTTCTATTCAGTGTTTGTTTCCTTTATGCCTTACGTATAATCCTCTGTGGTCTTCAACTCTCCCATTTCTTTCCTTTTATGAAGCATGATTGTAGGGACTGCCCTATTAGGATGCGTGGGCTAAAAGGTAATGATGTCTGGGACACTGTGTGTGAGAGCACTGGACTCTTCATTTTGAGCCCACAAACGTATCCTTGCTACCAAGGGTGATGAGGGGAAAAGTGGCCTTGTGTGCACCTCCCAACTCAAAATGGGGTTCCACGTAAAGGTATGTGTGTATCTGTGTGAGTATTAATATGGGCTGCTTCTGTTCCACATCAAGCCCCCTGGCTTCAGAACTGCTTCCCATCCTCTTCACGTTTCCATGCAGAGACCCCTTACTTATGCCGCATCCCCCTGCCCGCATGTAGCCAGTTTCTCCAAATTGTTGCCAGTGACCTTTCCTTCCTATCCCTACCTGAGAAAAGTCCCTGGTTCTGGGGAGAGTCCCCCCTTCCTCTAGAGCTAGTGTCCTCTCTCCAGTCTCTGCAACCCGCAAGCTTCAACCTTTTTTCACTTACACTGTACCAGCCACCACCACTCTCTTTTATCCTTTCTGTGCTCTCGTTGGTTGTAAGCCACCATATTTCCTCTTTGCTCTTGGAAACAAAGCATTAGACCTTACCTTGGTAAACCCTTAAAAATGTAGAGATAGACTTCACTGAACACCAATCTGTCCATATGGGATTGATTCTGAAAAAGGATGGAGAAACAGGTATTTTATCTTCTGTTTGTCTTCTGTTCCATAATGGCTTCCTGTTTCTTTCCCCTTTTCCTTTTTCCCTTTTTCCTCTTTCCTTTTTCCGTCTCCCTTTTCTCTTCCTTTTGATTTTGAGGTCATGTTATAGCCATTTCCAGGTCAGAGTTTTCATTAGTGTCATGGTTTAACCCCAGCCGGCAGTTCAGCCCCACCCAGCCACTCACCCATTCCCCCCCAGTGGGATGGGGTAGAGAATCACAAGGGTAAAGGTTAGAAAACTCATGGATTGAGATAAAAATGGTTTAATAGGGAAAGCAAAAGCTGCATGCACAAGCAAGGCAAAACAAGGAATTCATTCACCACTCCCCATGGGCAGGCAGGCGTTCAGCCATCTCCAGGAAAGCAGGGCTCCATCACGCCTAACGGTGACTTGGGAAGACAAACGCCATCACTCTGAATGTCCCCCCCTTCCTTCTTCTTCCCCCCAGCTTTATCTGCTGAGCATGATGTCATATGGCCTGGGATATCCCTTGGGTCAGTTGGGGTCAGCTGTCCCGGCTGTGTCCCTTCCCAACTCCTTGTGCCCCCCCAGCCTGCTCGCTGGGGCGGGGGGTGGGGGTGAGAAGCAGAAAAGGCCTTGGCTCTGTGTGAGCACTGCTCAGCAGTAACGAAAACATCCCTGTGTTATCAACACTGTTTTTGGTCACAAATCCAAAACGCAGCCCCATACTAGCTGCTATGAAAAAAATTAACTCTATTCTGGTCAAAACCAGCAGAATTAGATGTTATAGCTTTGTCTTTTGACTCCCATGAGAACTGCTAGAAACTTGATCGGGCCACCTTGTATGAAAGTAAGGACTTGCCGGTAATTTGAACGAAATGCTCTCACAAGCTCACGCAAAGCAGGGAAATTAGATTGGCTTTCCACAAGCTTTTGCGGCTGGTTATGAAGCAGCCGTAGCTTGTTAGTTCTGCTATGTATTTCATATGTTTCTGTATCGTTCGTGACAATTTGTGAGTGTTTCAAGTTCTCAACAGGAAAAAGCTTAATAGGAGTGAACATTTGTAATATGATACAGTGCTCCTCTACCAATGACAGGATTTTATTCTCTGCTGCCAAAAGGATTGTTTTGAAAGTGAATTTTTACAGTGAATAGAAGTGACATTCTTCAAGGGCATCAGATGCAAAAAGTGCTTTATAGAAATATAATGGCAAGAAAGATTAATAAAACAAAAACTCAATCAGTTTTTTCTTTTTTAACAAAAAATGGGTTTATAGTCTCAGAAAAAAATTTTAACAAAATATCCTAGTGCAGTTTGTCCTAAAGCATACAAAAATATTTAACTGAAAACTATAGAAATATTTTGCAGATGTACTCATAAAGTTTCCCCATTTCTATTTCTGGCTGAGTGAAACTGAAAGAAAAAAGTTCAGAGTTTGGGGTTTTTAAAATAAATTTTCTCATGCATCATTTGATTAATATTATTCAGTCAGTTGTACCAAAGAGTTAATAAGAATACTGGTGACAGAGTGTTGACATGGTGCTAAGAAACATGTTTTTGAAAAGCCTATCACCTTTTACAACTATAAGTCAAATGAACAAGGGAACAGTCTTGGTTCAAAGAGCAAACTGAAATAAAAATAAATGTTAGCCCAAATTTTATTTTGCTCTCAATTCTTTTAAAACAGTTATTTAAAAACAAATGAAATGTTTCAGCTTCTCACAATTCCCCCCTACTTCTGCTGAAGTAGTCCCAAATCTGTGAATCATCATTGCAGTCAGTTGAAGTCCNTTTTTTTTTAATAAACTAAATGCAATATTTGTAGCAAAACTATAGAGTTGCAAACAACACTCACAGGCACAGATGACTGAAGTTCTTCTCCTGGGAACTTCTACTCAGATAGGCATTGGGGGAATTGTGTGCTGCACAGAAAGCCCATATGACATAACCTGAGACCTGTCCCGCTCCCCATGTTCAGTAGAAGAGCACAACTCTCAGCTGCACATGCCCCCGCAGTTCTCTCTCTCAGCTCACCAGAGTTCAGCTGTTCATGCAAGAAAGCTGTTAGGTTTGCAGCACAGTCGAGCTCAGTACTGCACAGAAAGAACAATGACAGATGAGCAGAACAGAGGTTTGGATGGAAAGAAGGAAAAAGCAATGGCAGGTGGGAAGAGGATGGTGGTGAACCAGCAGAATGGCCTGACTCTGCAAGAGATATCCATTAGGCGGAGGGCAAGAGCTGCTGCCCCCTCCTTGATCCTACAGGACCAAGGCTCAATTTACAGCAATTTAAGAACTTCTCTTCATCTTGGCAGAGATAAACTAAATCCAGTCGTGTGATCAGTGAGGATTCAGGCCATGCGTGTTGGCCCCCTGCGCCTATGGCTGAGCAGTAAGTGAAGCAGTGAGTCACCAGCTCCAAAACTGAGCTGACAGCATGTGCTGAAAGAGTAACAGTTTTGATGTGTGAGGTTTGAGTGGTTTAAAAGGCCAAGCATCTATCAGATGGCCAGAAAGAGGAAGAAGAGTATCCAGAAAATGCCAGAGGCCTGATGAAAATCATCATAATGTATTTTTCTGGGGAATGTTCAGCTGCTGACTGTGGAGAGGTTTTTGCTACAGCGTTTTCTAATCTTCAGGAACTCCTCAGACAGGAATGGGGAAACGGCATTGCACTGGCTGTTTAATACAGTAGCAAGGGCCCTGCTCCCATGCAGCTGTGGTAGAGCCTGCTGAGCTGGAGAACACTGAGCAACAGTCTGTAAAGGTAAGGGAAAGGAAAGATGAACCCTATGAGCCCATTAGATCTTTTACATTCCTTGCACTAGGGTACTTACCAGCCAGCATACCCTATTTGTAAGGAGCCAAGACTGAACTCTTATTTTCCTCTTTCAGTTGGCATGGACTCATTTCCTTGGAATAATTTAAGCCACTGACTACCAATGTATCATCTGGCTGAGTATTTAATTTGTAGCCCCACCCAAGTTTCACAACTCTTGTTTTGTAAGGAGAACTCCCACCAACTGAAGTGCCTGGAGTTTCACAACAAGGACTTTACATTTGCATAGTTTTCCCCATAATCCATCCCGTATAATCAGGAACTAAAGCCTTGTCATATTAAATCCTGCAATGTTTCTGGCCCACCAAACACTGCTACAGGCTAAACAAATCAATATGCTATTTTTCTTAATAAAGTCAAAGAGCCTGGAAATTTTGGCTTGCCTTTTTGGTCTTTAAATCAATGTAACACAAAGAGATATAACCTAGTCCTTAAAATCATGTTTATTTCTCGTATGGACTAATTGCAAATTTGTCCTGCATCATCAGGGAATTTGCAAAGGAAAAAAATTGACTTTTTTCTTCCTTTTGGAGAACCATTGTTACTGTCCCCAGACGCAAATGAGTGTCTCAAGGGAGTTAATTATCAAAGTAATCTGTAATGTATTAGCCCTTGATTCACTTGTGCTGCACAATTGTTACAGAGAAATATCTGCTGATGTTAATGTATGGTTTTATTGTCTGATCAGCCATGAGTTTGATGCAATTCTAAAATACGACTTCTTTATTTTGGGAACAAAGTACAATAGTGCTTTGTCTGCAATTACAGAATTAGGAAAAGTGAGAGGAGTTTTGGGTGGGTGGTATGGTGGTGTGCACTGAAAGGAACAATACCATGAAGTGTTGGGACTGGGAAAGTTCTCTGAGCTACATGGCATAACATAAAAATTGTGTAATGGTAGGGAAATAGTAAAAAATTAATGAAGAGTGCCTGAAAGCCACTGATTTTTTTGTGTTGCTGCTTTTTTAGACATAGTTACTGCTTTTGTTTTGGTATCAGCAAGTAAGTGAAAGAGGCTGCGTATGATGGCTAATTAAAACTATAGCATCCTTTATGATGGCAATTATATGTTTTGTCCATGACAACTCATACTTTTAGTGTATTGAGATTCAAATAAAAAAATAACACAGGAATATAGGAAAGGGCTCAGAGAAACAGAAGAAAAGCCATCTACTCTGCTATGCTCTTTCTCTCAGTAGTTAATGCTGGACTTTTCACAGCAAGGAAAAAAAGAGAAAACCAACTGCTCCTAACTCATGAATAAGCTGATTATCTGTGTATTTTTATGCTGTAAGGGGTTACTTAGAATCTGATGATACAGATCAACATAATGTATAATGTGGTATGAGTAAAATGAAAATGGGTTTGAATCCGCAGTTTGATATCCAGTGTCAACAAATGTGGCAAAACTATTTGTGAGTCAGAATTTGTGTAAGCAAGCAAAGTAGTTGTGACATCTTTCTCCCCATTGATTACAGGAAAGGTACTTACTGTTCTGGTACCTAGAGAAGGAATTAGCACTACAATACAACATTAACATATCAGGCAGCAGATTTAACACAAACAAAGGAAGTAATTTTTCTTTCAACACATAATTAACTGATGGAACTCACTGCCACAGGATGTTGTGGACTCCAAAAGCTTAAGGGGCTTAAAAGGAGTTAGAAAATTTTGCTGAGAATAGATCAGTCAGTGGCTGTTTAATAAAATAGTCCAGTCACAGCCCCTGGTTCAGAAATTCCCTGAACAGCTGGCTGCTGAGAAATGGTAGACAAAGTGGAGAAAGTCCCCTGTGCTTTCTGTGTTTTAAAATTGTTAAGTGTTTTGGCATCTGCTACTATTAATTGGTGAGAAAATGATACTGGGCTAGATGGATTTTTGATCTGACACAGTGTGATAGTCAATTTCTGTGCTCTTGTTATGAAGTGAGGGAGCACACAGCTGCAAAATCCCAAGGCTGATTAGCAATATTGTTTGGCCAAGCTGTCATGCCTAAAAGTCTCAGAGATTTGCGCAGAAGTGCTTTGTCAACTTTCTTGGTATTGGGTTTAGGAGGATTCGGTGTCCTCCTGCCTCTAACGACAGCTTGCTGAGTGATGGGTAGAAGACGTTTTCCATCTTTGTATCTCAGTTTCTCTATGTCTTCACATGAGGGAAGAGAACAGTGACCTGCAGTTAGAAATCATCTTGTTAAAAAACCCGCAACCCCCCCTTATTCGTGTTATTACATTAGTGTGAACTATTCACAGTAAGCTACTTAACCTGCCTCATTTCGGTAGAATTCATGCTTGTCTAGAAAACTCTAGTTTATTTTGAGCTTTAAGCTCACCCTATAGTCACAAATACTTTACTTTAGTGCCCACTGGGAATTGCTGGGAACATATCTGCAGAAACGGGGACCATAAAGGCACTCAGGCATCTCTCTTTTCTGTAATCTGGCTGGCTTTTCTCTGCTATCTAACATGTAAGGCTTAAAAGACGTTACCTCCATCACGACGTAACGTTCCTCTGCCTAGAGCAACCGCCTCTCTCCAGCCGAAACCCCCGTTCCGGCAGTGAAGGTCGGCAGGGCTTCCAGGGCCGAGGGCCGGCCGGGAGCTGCGGGCTTGGCCAGGGGCGGCTCGGCAGGAGCGGCAGCACCCTCTGCTGGGAGCAGGCCCTGGCCCGGGCCTGGGCCTGGCACAAAGCGCAGCTGCGGAGGGGCGGCTTCCTACAAGGCGGGCCCTCTCCCTGCCGGGCCGTCCTCTGCTCTGTTACCTCGCCTGTGGATTGTAGCAATGGGGAGGCGTGGGTCCTTTTCCATCCCTTAAAACAGAGCCGGAGGAGGACCCCGAGCAGTAGTGTCTTGCGTAGTTGGGCTTTACGGGTTTCTTCTGGGTTAGAGCCCTGCTGTGGAGTGAAACGTTTTTCAGCGTTTCTGTAAGGAAGACTCAAAGAAGTTACAAACATCAAAGAAATAAGCAGTGTAAGGCTGACTTGGAGAGTCTTTCTGTCTTTTTCTAAGCATCTTTTGGGGATTATATGAAAATATTCTCCCACATAAAAAGAAAACCAAGCAGGATAGAAATGAGTCTAAACTGTTACTTGTCTGTATATCAGATACTTTGGATTTGCATGGAGGATTAAAAAAAGGGAGATGGATCCAGCTGAAGCAGAGATAAAGCTTTTAAAAATCCTCGAGAAATTACTTAATTAAAAACGTGTAGTGAATTGGAAAGACACACGAAGGCCTGGGAAGTGCCGCACTGTTCAGCAGTTACTGATTGCTAAGGAGTGTTTGGTGAAGTTGCAGTGGTGAAGTTGCAGAGGTTAACACAGTAAAGTGGGGTGTAACCTAGGATATGAAAAACTCAGTTATATTGCAAACATATATTCTTTTCCCTAGCTCAAGAGAAAGACACTCCCTGTGGTCTCCATGGTAAGAGCCCCAAGAGGGGCTCACAGCCTAGTGTCACCTCAGAATATTTTTCTATTAATGCGGTAGAGCAGTTTGTCTTGCAGGAAGAGTAAGTGTCAACCGTGACAGCCAGGAAAGGGGAGGGGAAGAGGGAATCAGGATTAAAGGTTTAATAATGGGTTCTCTCGGTCTTGGCAGAGGTGCCTCTCCTGTGGTGTCCAGAGGCCAGACCTGCAGTTGGAATGAGGGATGAAGATAAACTGGGTGGCTGAAAAAGTTGAAAGGAGTAAGTGGAAAAGAAGTGGGAAATTGCTATGTGAAAAGTGATGGATCGATAGTCTAAAATGGCTTTTAAGCAGCCTTTATTTGTGACAAAGTACCAGACCTTATAAGTGATGAACTGACGTGTTGCCAAAACCTTTTTTCGGGGACTGACAGAGATGCTGAATCCCACAGCTTCTAGTGGCTTTCGTAGGACTTTTGAGTCTTCAGTATCTGAAAATCAGTCAAAAAAGCACGTTTTTTAATTAATCCCAAAGTACCTTGAGAAGAGGAAATATGGTAAAGCTGAAGATTCACAAGGAAGTGATACATGTAGCTTTTTAAAATCTGACTCTGAGAAAGTATGTTCAAAGTCAGACAAGGCATGAATATCATTTACGAGCACGATGGAAAAGACAGAATAAAACCACCACGCATGGAGAGTAGTGAGTCTGCCATAAACAGAAGGAGTTAGACAAGTGTTAGAGGAGGAGTGTCTGAGTGTTGCAAAAAGTCTTCAGAAGGCAGACTTGATTTGATACTAGAAAGATGCATACTATTGTGTGAAAGCAATAAAGAAAATGTATTAAGAAGAGCAATTTAAGTATAATAACTTAAGGTTATTGAATAAGGTTCATAAAAAGTCACAACAAATTACAGAAGAACTCCCATTTGGGATTATGAAAGCCTATCCAGAGGAAAAAAAAAAATCTAAGAAATGACGGAAAACTCTAAGTGTTTATAGAACTTGAGTTAGAGGGGAAGAAAGAAAATTAACAGGATTATCTAAATAGGAAGGAAACAAAAAGGTAGCAATAAATGTAAAGTTGAGTAAAAGGAGGAATGAAAAGTAGAAAAGCAAACCACTTGAAGATATTTAACTGGTTTAGTGAAGTGGTTTGGTAAGAATACTATAATATTTGGATAAAATATTCAAATGGTAATTTGAATTGCTCCAAATGGTGCATGTGGTATTTAGTCTTTTAATTAACTTCAAGGCTTGAGTAGTAATAGCACTTGGTTACAAGCAGAATAGCATTTATTTGCCAGGAATATATGTACAGCCTATCATCTATGTACTGAAGAGTAGTTTTGATCAGTGTCCTGTAACTACTGTTCAAATGAATAACCTTCATAAATTGCAGAACCACCTTTTTGGCAAATTACAGATATACTACCGGACAATTGGTGTACTTCAGTCTATGCTAATAATGTGAAAGTTCCTGAAATGGTTTATTTCAGAAAGCTTTTACTGCATGGAAGATATATGGCTCATTCAGACCAGATCAAATGGTAAATTACTTATTCACACTGATGAAAAACCAATGAGTCAAAGTCAGTGTTTCACTGAGCAAATATTCACCAATAAAAAGAAAGGTTCCACTTTCTAACCCTGACCTTCAAAGCTGCCTGTTCCTGTGCACCTCACTCCATAAAAGCATGTATAGAGGAAACATCTCAAGGGTTGCAAATCTATTTCAAATGTTTTTAGCATTTGCATTTTCTGAAATCTCTCTTGCAGTACATTTGTGCTTTCAGTTTCTTCTGGGAAGCAATTTCTGATAATTGCACTAGTCTGATTTCTAAAAAGACATTTTGGACTGCTGGTACCATGGCTATCAGAGTTGGATAGGAATATTCTATCTAAATGCAGTTTCTGAAAAAAACTGCATTGAAAGGAAAGGAAAATGTATTTTCAGTTCTGCATATCTATTTTATTCTAAACCCATTAAAAAGCCTTCTGCATGTAACCCATAAATTATGATACAACACCTGAGGGAGCTGTAGCTGGAATGCCTCATTTACCTTTGGAAGGACGTTCCAAAGCTGGGAAGGAGAGAACTTCGACCAGGGATGGATTTTTCATCTTGATTATGCATTTAATAAAAAAAGCACACAAATGTCACAGTGTTTCATAGAATAGGTGGCTGGTTATTTATCTCCACTAAGCAGCAGATAATTTATCATGATGCATAAGTTGTGTTTGTCTCTTTCTTCTTAATAAATATGAACTTCACAGATTCAGAATTATGCATAATTTTCAGACTCTCTCAGGTCACTGTGTCCAATAACCTGGCAATAAAAATTTTGCCACTTCTTTCTACAGAGCGTACGAGAACAGAAGAGACCATCCTGACACAGTATACAGCTGCATAACTCTGCAAACTGACCCTGCTGCTGGGAGATCTGTGATTTACCAGAGTTTCTGTATGCCTGGGTGACCCAAGAGAGAAGCACTCCAGGTGTTTCAGGTATGAACTCCCAAACATCTTGCCATTTTTGAAGCACTTCTCCAGCTTAGATACGATAACACTGTTGTCAATGGGAACGTGGAAGGTAAACATATTCTGGGAAGAACAGCTTTGTCGGGCTAGTAGCCTAATCCATAGGTTAGGTCATCTCAGAAGCTGGAAGAAAACAGACATCTCACTTTAAACAGGTTTGTGCTGTTCTTCTGAGTGCTCTGTGGGCCTTGGCCATAGTATAAAGTGTCTAAATTCACAGCCTTCTAGCACTTGCAATGATAAGGCCAAATGGATTAATCTTAAGTAGTTCCCCCCCCCCGGCCCCCGACATTATTGCCATTTGAAAGGTTTTGCCACTTGAGCTTATTGTATCTATTTTTGCCACTGTGGATTATTATCAGGTATGAAAGCCTAATATTACTGAGACACAAGGCCTCCTGCTGAGAGAAGTGTGAGGGGCATGTGATTTTTCTGCCTGGATAGTAATCTAAAACTTCTGGTAAGTGACAAAATAATTCAGTCACTCATATGCTGAAGGGACGTAACTTTTTCTGTCTGAGAGCAGTAGGACTGTTTGCCTACAGAACATGGGGGAAGGCCCAAGGAAACCTTCATATATTCTGTACCCAAGGTACAAAGGACCAAAGAGTTTGAATCTCTTAAATTTCCCTGTTTCAGGGAATTTTCCCTGCTAGTCAGGAAACTTGTCATCCCTGTATCATTGTCTGGGACTCCATCTCCTGACCCATACCAGCTTCTCAAGGTAAGCATCTCATAGAGGGAAGACAAACAGCTGCTGTTGCTCAGACAACAGTTACTGGAGAGCCCTTGTGTTTCCTTTATGCAGATTTAAAAGAATGAACTAGGAGCAGGAAAAAAAAACCTGGTAAAAGTGATTAACAAGTGTGTGGAGCTCATGTAGTACCCAGCAGATGCACAGCCAGAATCTATAAAGACTAAAATAAAAGGTTATGGGCATAAGTGAGCTCTGGCCTGGCGTTAAGAGATTTAGAGCTTGAACAACTGTCTCTGCTATCTGTCCATCTTGTGATATCATCAATTGGAGTCAGTTATGGAGGAAGGAGGGTTAATGTGGCTTTACGAATCCATCATTGTTTATTTGATCCAACGAGTGGGGGTAGGTGTCGTGGTTTAACCCCGGCCAACAACTAGGCACCACGCAGCCGTTCACCCACTCCCCCCCACACCCAGTGGGATGGGGGAGGAAATCGGGAAAAGAAGTAAAACTCGTGGGTTGAGATAAGAACGGTTTAATAGAACAGAAAAAAACCCCTAATAATGATAACACTAATGAGATGACAACAATAATAATAAAAGGATTGGAATATACAAGTGATGCACAATGCAACTGCTCACCACCTGCCGACCGACCAACCCGCAAGTCCCCCCTCTGCAACGCGGCCGCCGCAGTTCCTAAAACGTCATATGGTATGGAATACTCCGTTGGTCACTTTGGGTCAGCTGCCCTGACTGTGTTCCCTCCCAACTTCTTGTGCCCCTGCAGCTTTCTTGCTGGCTGGGCATCAAAGGCTGAAAAGCCTTGACTTTAGACTAAACATTACTGAGAAATAACTGAAAACATCAGTGCGTTATCAAAATTCCTCTCATACCTAGCTCAAAACTTAGCACTGTACCGGCTGCTAGGAAGACAATTAACTCTATCCCAGCTGAAACCAGGACAGTGGGAAACCCTACTGTTTGTAAAGAAAAGCTCTTATCCAAAGTTATTGCCATTCCGAGCCTATGCCAAGCCTGTTAGTGTGGCATGGACACCCCTCCCCTTTCTTCCCCTATATCACTTTTTCTGTTTCTTGGCTAGAATCCAAAAAGGAAAAGACAGTTAGAGCAACATGTTTTTCCTAGAGCTGTAACTTGAAGGGAGAAGATAACGTTAATTATGTCAAGCAGTGTCATGGCTTCCCTATGGGAGGCTGCAGAAACATTAACAGGGAGTTGCAAACTGCTAGAAGAGACTTGTAGCAGTGTAGCTTGTTCAGTGCGAGAGGACGAAAACAGGCTGTAATTACTGGCTACAGGTTTAAAAACTCAATCTGCCCTGGAGGAAATGCACTGCTGACAGAAATAAAATATAATTAGTAATTCTCTGATTGTTTTAAACACTTTTAGCCAGTAGTTGTGGCCTGTTCTCATTCCTCTGTCCTGGATAATGTGACCTGATAATGACCAGGCCTCTTTAAACCAAAAGCTCAGTGGTTTAACAGATCATCCAGGAGACCCAAGTTCAAATTCTTCCTTTTTGCAGGCTGCTGTGATCCATTGAAAACATTCATGGATGTTTGATCTGCAGGATTCATTGTAACACTGTGCCTCATGAACTGCATTCTGGGTGAAAGTAAGAGGCAAGTCCACGCTAGAAAAAAACTGAACCATTTCTTTTTTAGGAAAATTACTGGTGCCATAGACTATTCTCATATATGTAGAACTGGCTACTTGGTTTGTATTTCAGATGCTTTCTTTCTACTACCCAGAATTCACTCTTTGAACATCATGATGATTTCTATGTTTCCTATTGACAACTATTTTTTTTAGTAAGGTCTGTTTGCAAACATTTAGTTACTTTTGGGAGGGCAGAGTTTGCTAGGTGCGTAGGAGATGTTAGTCTGCTGCACAGTCCTTTATCTGCGCTGTTTTTTCTAACCAGTATGCCCTCTCGTTCTTGCATTGTAAATGTTAGACACAGACTTAGTCTGCCTTGTTAGTGTTTACATTTGTATTGTGTGGGATCTTGCTGAATCAATCCTTGCTGTGGTTCATGTGTATCAGATCTGATGTCCTATCATCCCACCTGTGTCCTAACAGCTCTAGCTTTAGCTTTGCTTATCTGTGTACACCAGACATCTGCTTTTATCTATGAAGTCTTTGGTTTTATTTCCATTGTTGCTTGTGACTCTGTAGCTACCTCATATAAGATGTCTCAGAAAAGCTTTGTGTTTGTGCTCTTTCATATTTATAGACCTGCTTGCCGGTTAGACCCACACTTGCCCATTTGTGTATAGCCCCTGGTACTTCCTTTTCTTCTTTGAGTTGTTAGAGGAAGCTGCTTACTCTGGGATTATTTTAACTGCTTCTCAGTCTTGCCTGTTACTGCTCTGCCGGTCTGATTTTCACAGGTAGCAGACACTAACCCTTCATTCAGCCTAGCAGTGTGCTACGGCTGGCTCCAGGAAGATATAGTATAGTGGCCAAATATTACCAGGTATGCAGTGTCTCATTTTATCAATCACCTTTTGGTTGTTCATGCAGGTACACTGTGTTACTGGAAGAGAAGCAAAAGCAGGTTCTCACTAAAAGAAAGATGCCTTATTTATAATGCAGTAACATTAACATGTCGCTTCATTATTTTGGTTCTTTTGCAGTGCTTGCAGTTGACCTGTTGTCTGAGCAGAGCATATTACTATACTATATTTTTCAAAATCTGTCTTCTGTTTCCATCTGTCACCAACCTATCCTTCTGAAAACCTGCCTAATACACAAATACACATTGAAGAGTGCTAATTTACTGTCATCATACAGTTCCTCTCCTTAAGTCTTTTCCAATGTTTAGCTGTTAGTCAGACTTTCAGGAGATTGAACAGTGAATCTGTTATATCTCACTACATAATTTGTACCTTTTGATTTGTTTAATATTTCTTTTGAATTGTATTTTTTGCACTTGGCTGGACTTTCTGGGCTTGGTTTAGAAAAGCCTTTCTACTCAAAATTCAATTTCATGGGGTGGGATTTACCTAATCAGATGCAGTTGTCTTCCACGTAGACCCGTGTGTCTGAGCAACTCACCCAAGACTCCTTTAATAGCTGTTAAATAAAAATGCTTTTTCAGGGTGCTCTTAATCTCATATTATCTCATATAGGCATGCATTTAAAACAGCTCAGATGAATTGCACCCTTAAATTGCATATTTCTCTCATGTTGACATCTGAAGTTAGGTAGAATAAAATTTGCTCATGATGTCACGCCTTGAATCTATTAGAATAACTCCTGTCTCTCCTTTACGTAAAATCTCATTTT
>VYZV01001385.1:1349-21574 GCA_013401275.1 Pandion haliaetus | reverse complement strand
CTTGAACTTTCACACAAGCTGCTTGATGCAAGTAGAACTTCTGGACCTTCTGCCTGGATAGATCCGAATCACTTTGTGTGACACAATACCTTTATCCTTTTGGCAAAGAGCACAAAGTGACTCTGGTCAATATGCTAGCGCGTCCTTCCTTTGAAGTTACTGCATGCACGGCTCTTCAGAAAGCCTGCCTGCTCTGTTGTAGTTGGAAGGTGTGATCTACTACAGTCATACAGTAATCTCTATTGAGTTATACTTTAATAACAAATACCATTTAGCTTTTCCTAACACTCTTCTGTAGAAAAGATTAGGTCCATTTCAGAGAAGGTAAATATTATGCCTCTTTTATGAGCAGAGAAAGTAAAAGACAGAAAAGTGAGGGAAATTGTGTAAGACCAGTCAAGGAGGGCTGGAGTGGTAGAGCTGGGAACTGAATTCAGAGTCTTGGTCCAGTGGTCTATCTATTAGACCCCAGTGCCTCCACATTATTTCATTAACATTTATAAGGTCTTAGTGTTCAGTCATAGCATGAACAAATGTCACAGTAATTAAAAACAGTCCATAGAAGGGTAGAGTAAGTTGTTGCAAGTCTGTTAAGAGTGTCTTATCATAAAAAGTATGCATGCATTTACCAGGCATAATTACTGTGTTGAAAATAATGGTCTGTGTTTCCTCACTTTTTTAGTGGGTAACTTTGTTCCAGTAGTTGTTTAACATCAATGGTGATCGACAGATTATTGCCTGTCAGTTTTTCTTTACATCAAACAGACTGCAATGTGTTTTGCCCAGCTATCCTAATCTTAGAGCTGGTAGCAGGCCATACATTAGATGCATTATTATGAATACGCAGCTTGGTTTTCTAAGTCTTTTCAAGAGTAGGTATTGACCTTGTCTTTGTTAACAAACCAGCCCAGCAAGATGAGCTACGCACTTGTTCTCTCCTGCCAGAGCAGGAATAAAGTTATCTGGTAGCCATCCCAGTGATTTTTTTCTGTGGCTGCTCAGGGCACGTCTTTTCTCAAGAAGGCTTTTACCATACTGAGTGGAGCAAATGTTAGTAATGATTCATGTGATCTTACCGCTTCCACAATATGGGACCAGAATATGGAATGAAATGCAGAATAATGGTGAAATAAACAAATAATAACTAATACGAGTCAAAAATTGTCCAGTGAATGAGATACCTACACCAAATGGTAGGATGAGCTACTTACACAGAAGGGTAGGTAAGTCCTAGGCAGTGATGAATATAATGTATATTAATTGAAAATACAGGAAACTTTGGAATGACTACTAAAACTCCTGCTTCAGGTTTGGGAAAATCTCAGATGTAAAAGATGAGGAAGAGATCAGTTCTATGCAGTAAGTGCATTTCTATATATACCTGTGGAGATAACTAAATGGAGAGATGGAATATTAGACGGCAATATTTTCACACTATGCTAATGAAGTAAATTTGATACTATGCTACTGTGCTTCTTCTGCACCTGAGACTGTCACAAGGGTAAATTAGTCTTACTGTGTGATGCTGTTTTTAGGGACTCTTGACCATGAAATAGTCTCTAAAGAAATGTTTGAGCAAATTGAGTGTATATGAAGATACCTTCCTCAACAGCAGGACAGAGTGAGTTTATTGGTGGGGAAAAAAAAAGGTAGAGATTGCCACAGGGTTCAGTGTTGCAGGAGAATGCTGTGTAGTCAGGGGAACTGCTTGCATTAGTATTACTTCCAAAGTGAAAAAAACCTCTCAACTTTGAAACAGCTTAGCAGAAGCTAAGGTGGGGACAGTTCAAAGCACTGAGTGCATGGGAGAGACAAAAGCAACTGGTTTGCATAAAGCACCTGCTTATATACCCAGAGGGTAGATAGAAGCTGTTACAACAACTCTTCTTTCCTTTCCCCATGGAAAACTTCCAGAAGTAGCAGCAGCAGCAGTTCTCTGACTCAATGTGTTGCAAGGTTCACCTTTTAAATTTGTACTCCTTTTGTGCATTGTGCTGATGTCTTAATGAAGGAATTAAAGACAATGAGACATCCCTGCATGGCTCACTGGAAGTCTGAATCAAAACATCTCTCCTACCCTTGTTGAGGTAGCCTGGATTATTGCATATCAGGGTAGGCTATGTCCTGAATGCTCCTTCGTGACATGGCAGGAAATGCTGCAGTGGAAGAGATTGATTTTTTAAAAATATTATTATTTTTAGCAAAAAAAGCCAAATGACTAGAAATATCTGAGAGGGAGCTAACCATGGCTGAATGAGATGGAAATGCTCAGGAGTGTGCTGATCTAATGAATTGCATGATGAGGAAGCCAGTATGAGTCAGACTTCACTGACTACTAACTCCTTACCATTCATTGCTTGCTGTATGCTGTCCATTACTTCCACAATGATATCAACTCTGTAAAGAATGCACAGCCATTTCTGATCTGCTCTTCTGCTCCGTCCCATTTTTCTCTCTTAAGGGAATACAGTGATAATTTGAGAGAATTAGGTTTACTGATTATTTTACTGCCACTGATGATTTTACTGCCAAGAGTGAATGGTATTCTTTTCTTCTCAGAGTTAAAGCTCCTAGTTAAACTTAAATCCAACCATTTTCAACCTCTCTGCCAACTACCACGGGCTGTTATAATAAAGAATAAATGAAACTCCCAGTCAGAAAAGTGACCTTCTGATATCAGCCATGGGAACTGAATAATTCTTTTTACCCTGAACAATCAAGCAATAAAATAATGGTTATGGTATAATAATGGAGTAAGAGAAGATAATTTCCTGATCTTTCACCTCAAGCTCTGCAGGGTGTGTCTGTAGTGGAGTNNTCCCGGGGGGGGGGGGGAGAGAAACCCATCAAGGAATAGGAGAGAGTAGGAAGGAAAAAGAGTTGGAGAGAGCAGGGAGGAGAAGAAGTCTCCACGTATAGAGTACATAAGGAAAGATCTGTAATTTCTAACCAAAGAATTTGAAGAAGAATGTATAATTTGTTTCAGTGCTATGTTGACATGAGTATTTACACTACAGCTAGTACTAAAACAGAAGAAAAGTACACGTGGTACTATGGCAGTGTACTTGATGCGTATGATTTTTAAGGTGAACTTGCTCAGATAATGGCATCGTTTACCCTGGTAAAGAAAAATTATTTTAGAAAATTCAAACATGATTTTGCAACCTTACAATTCAATTTTTGAAAAACTGGAGACCACCAGCCTGAGTTTTTACATTCTTTTAATATGTTTGAGCTGGTTTTGTTATTACACTTGCTAATTATTCTGGTTTAGGATTTTTTTTTTTATCTTGCAGACTTTTCATAAAGAATAATTCGTTTGTGCTCACGTTTCAGTTTAAGCAGGTTCACAATTACAAGGGGACATGCAAATTTGGGAGCTGGGGATTAGTTTGTGAAATAATTAGGCAAATGGTCAGAGTTCGATAACGTTGCATTGCAATCTCTCCTGAAAATAGGTACAGAATACAGATTTTCATTTGGCGGAACTGCAAATGTACCTCTGTCCACTAGAGGTCACCAAATACTGTGAAATTTCTTTAAAAAAGACAACCGCTTCAAACCAAACTAACCCTGAGTATCTTTCAGTTTCTTTTTTCTCAGTTTCTGCAAGTTTATTGTTACAAACACCAAACAGTGGCTGATAATATCTCAAGGCTGGAATTAAGCTGGTCAAAGTTGCACCTTTCCTTGACTATATCCTGTGATCAAATGCTTCAGCTCCACATGCTGAAAGCCACAGCTTGATCTCTTCAGTCTTTCTTGAGTGTGTGGTAGTATAAGAAGATTTGATTCACATGGGAGTTACTTGCCCTGTCTGATTGGATTATTTTCAGGAAATACTGTTCCCTGTGGGAGGCACATAATGCATGTGATTTAAAAACGAGCACGTCAGCTGCACACAGGTGTGCACTGCTGCGGGTTCAGCTTTAACTGTAGGGCAGTTTGCACCAGAGAAGGAACCCAGGGAGCCCCTCCATGCCCACAGAAAGGCTGATCATACTGATAACAGCTGGAAGCCGTAAGGGGCTTTATTGAAGTAGAGATACAACAGCTACCTTCTGTTTTCAAACTAACAAAACGGGCTGTGAAGAGATGGTCAAATAGTATCAGTTCTCTTGTTTCTTGGTTGCCTTTCTTCTATATGAGAGAAAAAATGGAATAAACAGTAATGAGAAATAAAAATTTAGGTGATTAGTGTTTGTGTTTTTACTGGTGTTCAAACACAAATGTATATGACTCATTTTTATACCTTCTTCATGAATAGAGGCTATAATAGCAATATCAGGGCAGTTTTAGTATATTTTCCGTATATGTGTGACTGTAAAGTGTTCTAAGAATTTTTTTCTCACACAAACCCATTTGTATTTGTGACAGATCTAACATAGGGCAAAATATTGAGTATTCAGGCTTGAGTCTAGGAAAAAAAGAAAGACTTGTTACATTTCTTTCTCACTCGTGCATTTTAAAATTTGAGTATTGGGGCTCTGAAGTATCTACCTAGGCCATATCTAAGGGTATAAGATAAGCAATGTAAGAAGCAATGTATAATTGAGTAATAACTTTAGGGCTTCAGAAAAAGAAAGTAAAAAATTCATTTCTTATTATTATTCTTTCTTTTTTTTTTGTGGTTGTTAAAATTGGTGAGAATGAAAATAATTTTATTAATCAATTACTATAGCACTTGGAAATCAATGGAAAGTGGGTGTTAAAAGTACCTCTCTCTAGTCAAGCAAGGTGACAAGAGAAACAAAATTTATAAATGCTTTCACTGATCCAGGAGAGAAAAGGAAGCAAATACCTCCCAAGCAGCAAGAGAATAAGATCCTTAATGAACTGAATACTGCCTTTGGATCTCAGTTTAACTCAAACATACAGCAAAACTTTGGATGTAGAAATGATCCAGTTCATGAATTTACCCTAGTAGAATATTCCAAAATAGAGTGGAATTCTGTGCTTTATATAAATAAGTATATATAAACAGACAAACCTTTTAATTAAATAGAAGTGTTTTAATTAATATATCACATGAAGGCTATAACACCCACTTTCTATTTTCTGTGCTATCAAAATGGCATCTCTAAAGAGTTTTGTCAAATATTATCTCTTTTTGCAGTGACAGATGCTGACAGCTAGAACTATAAGGAATGCCTAAATTGCATAGCACAAGCCTGTATGAATAACAGAGTCAAATTTCAAAGCTTCATGGGTCTCATCTGATCTGATAAAGCTTGGCACACATAGAGGAAAGCTAACCTATATGTGCCTGATCAGCTGTCTCCCAGGGATGCCAGGCATTAGTTGTCTGCTAGAAGTTTACCTAAGTCTCAAAAATCTGGTGTGAAGCTTAATTGCTGAAGATTTTTGGAGATGGGAAAGAAACTGCAGAAGTTCCTGGGTTTGGGGTGGGGGGTGAGGGAATGGTAGTGGGGAATAAAAGAAGGGAAACTTTAAATTCTAGTTTGTCATTCTCACTTTCGAAGAAATAGAACCAAAGTCCTGAAGGAGATGAAATTAAACTGAATGCTTGAGAAATGACCCGTAGGTCCTGTCTGAGGGGGATGCGAACAGATCGTACCTCAGGACCATTCTGCTGACTTGCTTGATTAATGAAGTTGCAAAAGCATCATTGAGTGACAAGTCTACTGCTCACCTCCAAAAGAAAAAGCCATTTGGTAGCTGTGAGGAATATGTGAGTTCAAGTACTTTAAATTTAAAGTCAAGAGTTTCAATTTCTTCTGAAGGAGAAAGCTCTTCACTCTTATCAGTAGTGCTGAACCATCCAAAAACACCTGAACGATTTAGTTAATCCACCTTATTTCTTCTTACATTGAATCAGACATTTTTTCCAATGGAAGCTTGACAGAAAGCCAAATCTGCTTGTTTTACCTCTTGTCCTATTGCTACACACCTCTAAGAATAAATGAATATTTAGGCCACTAGAATATTTAAGCCACAAGGCTGTTATTTAAAATAAGAATCAAAGCCTACAGCAGGCTTAGGTGCAATAACACTTAGTCTTAAATATCTTCGGGTCTATTTAGTTTTACACAGAAAGCTTAAAATTTTTTTTTTTGCTACAGGGGTCTGAAAAGGATTTATAGCTGAAAAGTGTGTAAGCACAACATTTTGTATTATTTCTTTTATTAATATTAAATTATTTTATCTACTATTTTGTGGCTGCTATCTGTATATTTATTACTTATTTTTAAAGTATGTAATTAAATTTCATTTAAAATATGTCTCCCTTAACAGGAATAATTCTCTCTTTTCAAGTATGTAACCACTATTTATATTATTTTTTGGTGAAGTACTTTTTATCATCCTACCTATTTTAATTGCAGATTAAAGAAAAATAATTTCATTTTTACATGTTTCTTTTGGATGTCTTTAAAGCATCTAAATCTGAAGGGATGGCTGGGGCTTGAAGGCACATCTGGAGGTCCCTACTCCCACCCCCTGCTCAGAGCAGGGTCTGCTGGAGGCGGTTGCTCAGGGCTGTGTCCAGTCAGGGTTTGACTCCAGTCACAAGGATGGAGACTCCACAATGTCCCGGGCCAACCTCGTCCAGTGTTTGACCACTCTTACAGTAATAGGGTCTTTCTACTATTTAAAAGGAATTTCATTTCAGTTTGTTCCCATCGTCTCTAATAAAGGCATGCCTTTATTAGTTACTGTTATATTAATATAACCTGAAACATTACAGGTTCTTTGAATAAATACATTTAGATTATTGTTTTTCCTTCTGATAATCCTGTGAACGAACTGATATGTATTGGAAGACTACCATAACATGCAGCCTGATTTCTGTAAATCAGCCCCCAAGTTACTTTTATCCTATCCCACATTAATAATGCAGTTTACCAGTCTGAAGGAAATTTTAATTCCCTGCAGAACTTCTTAAATTTACCAAGCAGTATCCTGCATGTCCCTTCATGGTAGGATAGACTGCCTACAGTAACTAAAGGAAAATAAGTTGCAGTAGACTCATGCACAAGACTGAAAGGTTGCCGTTTTGTTCAGAGTCCTGAGCCATAGGGAAGTGCTAAGATTTAGCGTTTGCTTTTTTAGAGGGCTGCAGATAGATGACAAAAAAAACCAACACACATTTGCAGGACTACTTGTGAAACTGTTTTAGGAAGTTCAGTAGCACAGAAGCATATATGTCCAATATGTTTATGTTCCCCTAAGGAAAAGTCAGAATTTCACTAAAATCTCCTGGAATTTAAAACAACAATGGATGTATTTATCTGAATATCAAAGCTGAAGTCCCTTGATGTACCAGCTCCTAACTGCATATGCAAAAAAACCACCTAGTAAGAATGTGGGAGAAGTCAGGTCTGGTCTATATAATACGGAGCTTTTTCTCACTTTTTGTATATATTTTCTTTCACTGAGAAGAAAATCTTCCAAGAAAAGTATGGAGAAAGAATAAACCTAGTTATGCAAATTTGGCAGAGGATTTTTGCATCTGCACAAAAGGAACTGATTTTTTGATGCTCAGTATTCTGCTAAATTTGAACGAAATGCTATAAAACCGTGCAGATTATGAAATTCCTTAACTATTCCAAATTCAAAAAACATAAGTTCAAGATATATTTCAAGTGTATGGTTTCTTATTTTAGAAAAGATCCACTGATTACTCAGATTCATCTATTGCAAACTGACTGCCAAATTACAAAAAAAATAATTATTGTCAGTGATCCTAATTTTCTCAGCAAAGCATAAGTTCTGCATTTTTTTGGAAAGGTTGAGTTGATAAAAGTGATTTTGGTCATACTAGCCCGCAATGCTCTAAGTTATCCTAGTTCTAGTCCTTTCTTTCATATTAATGTATGGCTTTGTTCCATATCATGATCCTAAAGACCTGTTTGCCAGATCTGTACAAAAGCTTATGCATAATTTATTCCAAAGACAGAGAAACTCCATAGTACAAGTTTCTTTTAAAACTTCTTTGCATTTGTAAATTTTAAAGTTTAAATAACTTTGATTTAATATATAATTTTGTGTTGAGAATGCATGTGTCCTCTTTTATCCAGCATATAAAAATCAGTTTTCATTTTATACTCAGCATTTCCTTTATTCTGGATGTATTCCTAATTTGTATGTTTAGAGGAGGAAGTGGTGTTTAGAGGGGCAGAGGTAAAGTCCCGTGACTCCCTCTTATTGTGTGGAGAAACACTGAACACTGACGTTGGGGGAAGCAATAAAAATTGAAGCTTTGTTTATACGCTGAATTATATTTGGCAAGGAATTCTCTGATGTGGTGCCAGAACATACTTGATAAAAAAGTGTTTAATGCACAGCAAGGGTTAGCTGTCTAATGAGGTGGGGAGCCCACGCTGGAGCAGGCTCCTGGCAGGACCTGTTGCCCCGTGGAGAGAGGAGCCCATGCCAGACCAGGTGGGTGCCCCCAAGGAAAAAAATCTCCCTGGCGGAAAAGGACCTGGGGATGCTGGTTGACAGCCGTCTAAATATGAGCCAGCAGTGTGCCCAGGCGGCCAAGAAGGCCAACGGCATCCTGGCCTGTATCAGAAACAGTGTGGCCAGCAGGAGCAGGGAAGTGATTGTCCCCCTGTACTCGGCACTGGTGAGGCCGCACCTTGAGTGCTGTGTTCAGTTTTGGGCCCCTCACTCCAGGAAGACATTGAGGCACTGGAGCGTGTCCAGAGAAGGGCAACGAAGCTGGTGAGGGTCCTGGAGCACAAGTCTTCTGAGCAGTGGCTGAGGGAACTGGGGTTGTTTAGCCTGGAGAAAAGGAGGCTGAGGGGAGACCTTATCGCTCTCTACAACTACCTGAAAGGAGGTTGTAGTGAGGAGGGTGCTGGTCTCTGCTATCAAGTAACTAGTGCTAGGACAAGAGGAAATGGCCTCAAGTTGCAGCAGGGGAGGTTTAGATTGGATATTAGGAAAAAAGTCTTTGCTGAAAGTGTTGTCAGGCATTGGGACAGGCTGCCCAGGGAAGTGATTGAGTCACCATACCTGGAGGTATTAAAAAAGCATGTAGAGAAGGCACTTCAGAACATGGTTTATTGGGCATGGTGGTGTTGGGTTACAGTTGGACTTGATGATCTTAAAGGTCTTTTCCAACCTAAACGATTCTATGATTCTATGGCCGTGACTCCATGGGAAAGCCCACGCTGGAGCAGTGTGTGACTGAAGGACTGCACCCTGTGGGAGGGACCCACGCTGGAGCAGTTCGTGAAGAACTGAAGCCCACGGGAAGGACTCACCTTGGAGAAGTTCGTGAAAGACTGTCTCCCGTGGGAGGGACCCCACGCCAGAGCAGGGGACGAGTGAGGAGTGCCCCCTGAGGAGGAAGGAGCAGCAGAGACAACGTGTGATGAACTGACCCCAATCCCCATTCCCCGTCCCCCTGTGCTACTCGGGGAGGAGGAGGGAGAGAGAACCGGGAGTTGAGTGGAGCCGAGCAGGAGGGCGAGAGAACCAGGAGTGGAGTTGAGCCGAGCAGAAGGGAGTGGTGGGGGGAAGGTGTTCTAAGATTTGGTTTTACTTCTCAGTATCCTTGTTCTGATTTGATTGGTAGTAAATTAAATTGATTTTGTTTTTTCCCCAAGTTGAGTCAGTTTTTTGCCTGTGACCATAAGTGGTGAGTGACCTGTCCCTGTCCTTGTCTTGACCCACAAAACCTTTGCTATATTTTCTCTCCCCTGTCCAGCTGAGGAGGGGAGTGGTAGAGCAGCTTTGGTGGGCACCTGGCCAGGGTGAACCCACCACATGGTTATATGAAGTTTAATGTTAATGCTGTATATTCTGATGCTGTTTTCACTGGTGCATTGTTAGCTACTTGTTCATATACCAATGTCTTCCTTTTACAGATCATTTTTGTAGATATCATTTTTGCTTGTTTGCACTGAGTTCATTAGTCCCACAGTATGCTTGCCTATGGTGAGATGAAGGGGTAAACATCCATCTGTGTGAAGCATGCAGGAGTACCTTAATATCACTTACACCGCTTTTCAGTGTGTACTGGTTTATCTTACTCGCTTCCTTTCAGTAGTCCATTTCTCATGGGTAGTACACAGAGTCCCACCTTCAGAAAATAGTCAAGGTAGCTTGTCAGCAGAAAGCTTCGTATTTAAATGTAGCAGTAATTATTATTTTTCTTATGATGTAGACAATGGAATGAGTGTACATGGAACTGCACAAGCCGCTGCAATATATATGCTCCCATGCCCTCCTCAGCTGCCTGAAGAAACGATGTGTTTGAGAACCAGAAGGAGAGCTTTTTTGGTCCTTTGACCTCTGTGGGAACACATACAATTAAACTCAAGCAGCTAGGAAGGAACTGCACTGCAGAAAGCCCCATCAGCTGATTACACCACCTTTATTTCAGCAGCAGCAGCATTAGCAACAATAGGAGCCAGCTATCTAAAGCCTCCCTCTGTTCAGCTCATCCTGGATGTTGTCTGAAGTGGGATTTGGAGAATACTACATTCAGAGAAAAGCAAGTTTACAGGGATTTTGTTGATATCAGATTTGAACCAGACCTGATGCGGTGTGCTTTTCTGAAGACAGAAAAGCTTCCAGCTGACAGCTAATGCAGGCATCCATGGTCAGATATAATAGAGTGTTAATGTGTCTACAGTGTAAAGAGAGGTAATACCTTGCTTAAGTATTAGGCACATTCATGTGTGACAAGTATTATCTAGAAGTTGCAGAATATGATGCCAACAAGTAAGTCAACAGGTGACAAAGAAAAAGAGAGGGGGAAAAAAGGAAGTATTTTCATTCTGATTGAACAGTAGGTCCCTCAAAGAGCTCCGGAAGGATACTTACAGCATCAACTTTGGGCATATGGTTTAAGTTCCTAAAGTAAGAGAGTCAGCCTATAGTGTCCTCCAATGGGACAAGGAGCCAGAATAACGTCTTTTTATTTCCTTTCCCTGTTCAGGTCCCTAATCTGGTCATTTAATCTGGTGTCGCCATTAGCACTGTAGTTTGGGTCAGCAGAGTGCTTTTGAAATGAATTTCCTCGTCACTCTTGCTTGCCATGCTTTTGCAGAAAGGAGAGGGCTTGGGGTTTCAGCTGAGACTATCCCAAAAGATGGGGTCCAGGAATGTTCCAGCTACCAGGAGGTATTCAGTCTACAGAAGCACACTAGAAATGATCTGAAGTAAAACCTCCAAACTACAGGTGGTATGGACACTTCTGCCTTCCAGTTCCTGCTATGCTGCCCTGCTTGCTGTTGCAGACACAGCCTGAGATAGCTGCCTAATGTTAATCACTGTAAATATCCCCCACTAGCATTTCTCACGGCGGCACAGAAACCTGCACTATTGCCAGAACCGAACCCATGTGGCTGAGACTCAGTTTAAAGAGGTCCATAATCGTCTTGAAATCAGAGTTACTTCATGATTACTGCTTTCCCAAGTCTGTTTGTGGGGAAAGTAATTAACAAATTTATGCTTAAAAGAATTTCTCTGAAGCACTAGCACACTCTTTACAATTGTCAGGTTCTCTTGAATCTTGGTATTGCCCACAAGCTTTCGTACAAATCCTTCTCGCAGTTCTTTGCACAACATTGCCTATAGCCAGAACACTCTTCCAAATGCAGAGTTGGAAGCAAGCCTGTTGTGTTGGTTTGTTTAGGTGGCCTGAGACTCACATCAGCTGTGAGCATTAGCACTTATGCTGGCTGCAACTGGCTGTAAATTCAACAGTTGAACATTTTTCCCATTGCAGAAAATGCTGATTCATAAAAAAGATTGTGCCAAAGTTCACTGCAAGTCAAGAAAAAAAGTGTAATTCATTAAAAAAATAAAATTTAAGGAAAATCTGGTTCTTGTTGAACTCCAGCATGGATAACTTTTCCTTACTGCAGGATTATTACTGTCTAATAGATTAAGCACTGAATGAAGAGATGAATAGTCTTATCTGTTAATTTGCTCAGACATCTTGGATCTTATTCTGCCTATGTCTCATTTTCACATACTGATGTAAAATGTTTTTTTCCATCCCAATATGAGAGAAAAGAAAAGAAGATATATCTCTCTACAAAGTAAGTGCAAAGATAGCCATTTTTATTTCCCTCATACAGCTAAGCCTAGTATCACAGTACATACTGAAAGGGTTGAGGCAGCTCTGTGAAAAAGAATACAAACAAAATCTGCTCAGGAGAGGAGAGCTGGTGGACGTTCAAAGGCTCACTCCATAAAATAAGTTTCCTGCCCTAAATAGGAATGTGGTTCCTCTGTTAAAGCTTTGAGGATGCAAACTATGAAATACTGACACGGCGCTGCTGAAGCCAGTAGCCTGACAGAGGAGGGGAGGCTGCTGCAGCTCCATGCCCCAGGTCCAGCCAGCGTCAAGGCTGAGCATGTATTCCCAGCTGTGAGAGACTGAAGGAGTTAATGTCTCAAACACTGTGGTGGGACAAGTTCTGTTTAAAGACGAACACTGCATAACAATGAACGCTGCACAGGTGAAAAGCCCATCAGCACAGACACCAGCAACAGGAGGGGGAGGGCGTGCTGGAGGGTGCGCAGCTCCCTGCTCTGATAAATTGCTCTGATACAAAGATCAAACAACGGCGGCATCTGCAGGGAAGGGGAAGTTACTCCCCAAACGACCCCCAAGCCCAAAGGACACAATCTGAAGCCCCACGTGTGCTGGGTTTAGGGCTGGTGAAATCTTTCTCTCTTCCTTTTTCTTGCTATCTTGTTCTCTCTTTCTTTTTCCTTTTCCACAATCCCTACACCTCATCCCTTTAGACATAAAACCGTTGACCAAGTCTGGGACTACGAGTGGATCCAGCCACCCCTGGGCCCTTCCCTAAGGAGGAGTCTAGAAAGCAAGGGGGTCTGCTCTGAACCTTGGGACTCAATGGGAGGGATCTCCATCTTCCCTGAATTGATGTGTATGGTTGCCCTGGGTTACACGGTTTATAGGAGTAGTCTCATGCTAATTGCTGTTGTGAGAAACCCCGCCACCTACTATCAGGCCTCCCCAGGTCAGTTTGCTTCTGTCACGAATAAAATTTTTAACTGATTGCTTGGTGTCCTTTCACCTTAATTTAGCCCGAGGGAATTCCGCATTCATCTCAACTCCATGGCCTGTCCAGCCCGGGTAGTGACACCAACGGGCACATGCACACACACACACACACATGATTCATACACATACATACATATATATGAAAGTATATACAGCTGGCCACATAGAGCGCACACAGGTGGCATTGGGGGCTCCCCCTGTCCCTGGGTCTGCTGCCCTGGTCACACTGCACGGGGATCAGCCTTTTACAGCACACCCTGACAGATGCAAGGTGAGGCACTGAGAGAACTGGCTTCCTGTGTAATTAAATTGTGTGAGCTGATTATATTTGCAGCGTGCAGCTAAGCAGGTGAGAAACCCGAAGATGTAAACAGGAACTGAGAAACGTGCTTGTGCCCCGGTGAGAGCTGAGACCTGGCTGACACAGAAATATCACCTGGGAGGCTCTGTGTAGCACAGAATATATAAAGGATTTTTTTTTTCTGTTCACTGCTAAAATACAGCTAACAATATTTATCTTTTTTTCCCGTAGGTTTGTAGTCACCACTCTAATATGGCTACAAATATCTGTATCTTTTCTATAGCTTTGAACTGAGCTCTAAATTTAAACTCTTAGTCAATATAAACTCTCACTCCAGGGTATATTCCTTACTCGGAGCTTGGAGAGGTGGAAGAGGCAACCCAATTAATTGCTAAGGCTCACCCTGGGCACAGGCAGTCTCCCACTTGCCCTGCCAGCACTGTGTGGTGTCTCAGTAGCACGTTGCACACAGGCCAACAAAGCTGGCAATGTTGTAGCTCTGTGGGAGACTGAAGAACCCCAATGTAGCCCTTATTGCAGTCATATTCCTTCTCACAAAAATGTGGGATGAATTTCCCTCCTCTGTTTTAGAGCAGATGTGCCTTCAAACTCAGTCACTTTCCCTTTTTCTACTGTTTCAAAGCACAGAAGGACCAGCAATTCACTCACCAAAGACTTTGTGTTCTAGCAGGGTCCTCCAGAAGATAGAATGCTACCAAATGCCAAAAACTTAGATGGAACTTTTCTGTTTTAACTTCATCTTCTCTAAACACACAATTTCCCTGTGTTTCAAGGCATTTTTTTGTTTTTACTTTTTAGTTTACAGTTGTACTTACCCTAAAATGACTGCCCTGAGATGTGTGTATATATATATTTAAATACTATTTTTTTGAGACTTTGCATCTTTGAGAGGCAGTTATGTTTACAGTACATGAGGGCCAGAAATTTCATTTCAAAGACTCTCATGTAGCTGACTCTGAACACTTGCATGGATTTTTGTTCAGGTTAGCATTAAAATGTCGTAGTGACATCACAAGATCTGACAACATTGACATGAATGAAAATGTCAGCATATATGATGGTGGGAGTTTGTAAAAAATTAGTTGCTTTGACTGGCAATTGAGGAACTTGTGGAGCTCTTGATTTAATAACAAGCTGTGGTGGGTTGACCTTGGCTGGATGCGAGGTGCCCACCAAGCTGCTCTATCAATCCCCCCTCAGCAGGACAGGGGGATGTGTGAGAAAATAAGATGGAAAAAAACCTCATGGGTCAAGATAAAGGCAGTTTAATAAAGCAAAAGCAAAGGCCACATGTGGAAGCGAAGGAAAACAAAAGATTTATTGTCTACTTCCCATCAGCAGGCGATGTCCAGCCACTTCCCGGGAAGCAGGGCTTCAGTACATGTAGCAGTTGCTCCGGAAGACAAATGTTGTAATAATGAATGCTGCCCGCCCACCTCCTCCTTTCTCTTAGCTTTTATTGCTGAGCATGACGTCATATGGTGTGGAATATCCCTTTGGTCAGGTTGGGTCAGCTGTCCTGGCTGTGACCCCTCCCAAGATCTTGCCCAGCCCCAGCCTGCCAGTGAGGGGAGTGAAAATGTTGGAGACAGCTCTGATGCTGTGCCAGCACCACGCAGCAGGGGCCAAAACACTGGTGTGTTACCAACACCTTTCCAGCTACCAATACAGAGCACAGCACTGGGAGGGCTGCTGTGGGGAAAATTAACTCCATCTCAGCCGGACCCAATACATAAGCTTTTATTTTCCACAATTAAAACAAATTATTTTATTAATATGCACTAGTCATTAGGCTTCTTTTTACCTAGTTGTTAAAATACCTCCAACATTTCAAATTTAGGTTCCTAAAAGTAGCCAAAAAAAACCCCAGTGAGAAATTTTGGCTGTCATTCATAAACACTGATCCAGTAAAGATAGTGTTCTTTTTACGTTTTTTTTAAGATTATTTTAAATTTGAGAAACTCTTTCTAAGACTATTTTTTCTGATAAAACAGTTGAAAAGTAAATGCAAACTAGATTAAATCATAATTGAAACAAATTAATGTAATACTTGGTCCTTTAGGTCCAACAAACTTTAGAGATCTGTGCCAAGTTTTTTTAACAAGAATGCTACTTAATTGCTAAGTGCTGTGGCTGTTTTGAATTGTGACCATTAGTCTGCTATTTGCTCGTATTGAGTGGTCCTTGAAACAACCTTCACACTGAATGGCCAAATGTTAACTGGATTTTGTGACACTTCTAGGGATGAAAAGCCTTCTCACCCTGAAACAGGAGATTGGATGTCATTACATTCAGTGTGCACAAACAGGGGTTTTCGTACAGCAGTGCTTGTTTGAAACACAACCACAGTATTTGGGAGCTCTGTATCTGGGGAGAAAAAAGCCACCTCCTTCAGATCTAGGGTGTACACTCTGCAGGAGACTGACGTGGGTAATGGCAGTGACCTCCTTGCTTTTAGTGTCTGTTGATCTAATTGATCATTCATTCACTAACCCTTTGCTTCTCATACCCACTGTTTTGTCTGTGTTCCTCTCTTTTGTAATTCTTCCTAAATTAATTTTCCCATACCAGTATGGCCTGTATTGTTCCAGTTACTCTGCAGTTTGATCACCGTTACCCAATGACCCCAGTAACTGGTATGTTTGTGTCTGGGTTTTGTTTTGTTTTGGGTTTTTTTAATCCAACACTCTGCTATTCACAGACTTCTCAAAGAGAGGTCAACAGCACATCTGCTTATCCATGAACCAATGTGGTCAAGCAACATTTAGTCAGTTTAGATATTTACATACTCAGAGGTGGCTGTTACTGGAACAAGACCAATAAATTACCAGTAAGTCAGTCTTTACCATCAAATCACATACAAATCTCTGAAACACTGAAAACCCTGAAGGAGTCTGTTCAAGGGAAGCCAGTTTTAGTAACATTTATGGTGTTTTTAATCCCATTGTAATTGTTTGGTACTGCTGATAAAGCCTATTCATTAGACGAATATGAAGTATCTAGATATAATTCTTGTCAGGTTGAGCTTTGGTATTCGTGTATTCACAACACAGAAGAACGGCCAGAGAAACCCCTTTCATCAAATTGTAAGTATAACTTGGAAGTATTTTTTTCCTCCAGGAAATAGAAGGAAAAAAGAGAGAGAACATTAGAGGGAGCTGTTGCACAAGGGAAAAAAACACCAGATAGCGGTATTTCAGAAACCTTTCCTTTCTTGTAGGCACAATAATAATAACAACTATAATGCAGAAGAAAAAGAGAGGGGAGTGAGCATGTAAGAAAGAAGCCATGATAGTTATAAAAGGAAATATGATTATGCTCAGTGATTCGATGAACACGTCCCATAATGCTGATCTTTGGGATGGCACGGCAGGGCTGCTGTGCTACAGACAGTCTGCTTAAAGATGTCAGTGTAACAGTCACCCTGCAGCCACCCGAGTCCTCGACCTAATTAATTTTGCATGGCTTGGCAGAGCATCCTTCAGGTTCATTCATTACTTCTAAGAATAGAGCTTGTGCTGTTCTTCGTGCTGGGGAGAAAGCGTGCAAGGGAAAGGCTGAGGTGTCGTTTGGGGAACTGCCCCTGGGCAATCAACGTTCAAAAGCAGAATGGTGTCACCTGGCAGACGTTTATTGACCATATATTTTCTGTGGCTTGTTCTTTCTGTGTGCTCTACTAGCCTGGACAGTGGGTCTGGTTTCAAAGGATGCACCCACTGGTGAGGAAAGAGTGGCTCCCACTTTTTGGAGGAATGGGGCTTCCTTATCATTTACTAAAACACCGTGAAACTGCTTCTTACTTTCCCTTTCATGTGTGCAAAATGCAAAGCTTTGGGCTTCATCCCCTGCAAGAACATCCTTTTTTTTTTTTTGCTCCCTTCATCCACAAGAATTCACACCATAAAAATGGGACAATCTGGGGCTGGAGTTGATAATTTCTGACTGTTTTCCAGATCCTGTAGGTTACTAATACAAATGAGACTGAGTGAAAAATTAAGAATCAAGCTCCTTAGCAGACTCCACAGTTAGGTTTCAGAGTAGTAAATGAGACATTTTTTAACACAGGATTCTGTGAAATTGGGTCTCAGCAGAGAACCGTAAAGGAAGTCATTTTTATGTTCCATGTGTTTGCGGTTTTGGTTTTTCTTTCCTTTAAAAACAGTAATTTATGAAGCACAATAGGGACCTGAACTTATTTTTTTCTGGTTCAGTATGTTATTTCCTGGAAAACCAAGAGAACACATTTGCTAGCTTGAGATCAATTCAGTCTCACCTTTCTGGTGAATGGTCCAGGATTCAATATTTTTCTAAGTTTTCTTTAAATTGTTCAGAATATCAGGCAGTTGTGATTTTTTTTTTTTAATTATTTTTGTGTATTGTTAATATTTTCATATGCACAAGAGAGAGCTGTGTGTTTTGGAATTTACTTAGACTGTGAAATGCACTTTTTATCAAACCCTTTCTTTTGGTGTAAATTTGCTTTTGGTTATCTTGGAGACACTCCCTCAGTCCATGCACTCATTTTGAAGTAGGAGAATCTATAGAACTGGGAATCCTTAGTAGTATACATTACAATCCTGACAAACCTCAAGACACATTGAACTCTTAGTAATATATAAGGAACTACAGAAAATTCTGATCACTCAGGACTGCAGCTTGAAGGTCTACACACAGACCTTTTAAGGACAGAAAATAAGATGGAGAATAGTGTCTCCATCCCTACATCACAGTGACTAACTACTCCATTCTGTCTGTTCTGGGCATGTTTCTTTGCTATATAGGCTTTAAAAATGAATTTCAGGTAAGGATTGGTCTCAATAATTTTGGTTTTTTTAGGAAAATAAAAATAGAAGTAAAAACACTAAAATAAAACAAAACCATTTGGAGGAAGGACACAAAGTCTCCCTCAATCTGTAAATCCCTTTATTTTGAATTCTCTCACAGCTTTAATCTTCCGGCACATGGTAAGCAGATTACTTAATTTTACATTCTCTCTGTAAAAGTGTATTGGTAACTGCATTTACCATCCTGCTGAATGCATGAAAGAAACTCAAACAGAATTAAAAATTATCTTAAAACTAGAATGTTTAAGTATGCCTTTTTGGTATTCAAAGGAGTGGCCTATATCAGTACCTCCGATAAAGATATGACATTGTCTGAAATTTTTGATTTATTGGCGATTTTGTACCTTGCTGGAATCACAATTTCTATTCAATGCAGTGGATTTAAGATTTTTTGTATTTAAATATAGTCAGATTTAATTAGAAATTGGATCACTACGTTATGGGTACTAGCTTTCTTGAAACATAATGGCATTCTATACTATTCACTTCGAGAATCTGAATTCTTCTACAACTCAGGAAACAAATGGAATAATGCTAAACTATAATGATAGATAAGCTTACTTTTGTATATTCAATAGCATTAAAATATTGGGGGTTATGTATCCAGATGATGAACCCTCTGGTAATATACCTAATCCTGTGGGGAATTTGATTTTAAAATATTGATAATGAACTGGAATCTCTGCATGTTAGTTTGAAGTAAGGGCCTCTGCTGGTTCCTACCGCCTTTTGTGTTCTAATATTTAATACAATGCCTGAGATACATGTGAGAACATCATTATGTGCGTGGAAGAAATGTCTTTTATTTAATTGCCTGTATTTCTTGCACCTTAGGTGGAGACTCAGTTGCCAGGCATGGACTGTTCAAATGGCAATTAGGAAACATGAGATTAATGCAGTCTTGCTGACATAATTAGCCCTACCCTGCCACTTCTGTCAGAAGTATTAGACTAGGTCACAGGAGACAGAATGGAAAACCCTCAGTCTCATTGGTGGTGATGCAGCTCTGTGCTCATCCTAGGCAAAGGCTCCCTGAAACTGAGCTCATGGAGCTCAGCACTTCTGGAAACAAATTGTGTGTGGAGCTGCAGTCAACAGTAGGAAGTTGGAATCCTACCTTGATCTTTTTGTTTTATCTCCTTTGGATTACCTTTTGAGGACTGATAATGGACAAAGCACAAAAACCTTGCAACCAAGTGTGAACTTTAAATGTATCTTTGGAAGAATGGGGTGAATTGGTTTGGGAATAGAACAACTTGGAGAGACTGAAGGAACATTTTCCTCCTGTCTGCTTTCATACCATTCTATCAGATGAAGAAGACAGACTGAGCGAAATAGGTTTCTGAAGATGCTGAATTTCAAATTGTAAGAAAGAAGATTACATGATGTGCATAGAGTCTTTCTCTTCCAACTGACCTAGTCCCACTTTTCTTACAGGGTTGTGGACATGCCCACTTTTAGACAGTTCTATCTGGGACATGCAAATTATTCTTACCTAACAGCTTTGAGCACATGTCAGAAAACTACTTATTACACAAGGCTAAATGCAGGTCAAACATAGACTCATTTTATAATCACCATTTTCCTGAAGTGCATTTAGGAGAATTTTGTTGGACAGCTATAATCAGATAACATATGCTATTTGCAGGGCTTCATAAATAACTTTGACTAGATAGATGGAGATAAATTCACTTTGTCTTTAGTAGGACTAGAGTTATTAGATATATATTGCTGAATACAAACCATCTGAAATACCTTACAAGTATGAAGCAGGGATAAGAAATGTGTGTATCTCTTAAATCCCAAAGCTGTCAGTTTGGCTTGCTGCTGAGGCTTGCCTTTCTTTCTCCAGCAGAAGGACAGGTAGGTAATGCCTGAAGGTTACTTTGACCTCTTTATTCTATCCACAGGGGATCATCTTCTACAGTAATATACCAACATCCTTCCTGAAACAGGTTATCTCATCTTTTCCTAAGCAATTGTACCTGATTTTTCTTAAATAATGCCATATTACTCCATTATGTATCTGTTCAACTCTCCT
>VYZV01001382.1:0-13679 GCA_013401275.1 Pandion haliaetus | reverse complement strand
AAAAAAAAAATTGTCACAGTCCAATCGCTTTTCTTTCATTTGCCCAAAACCAGCTTCGGTCCTAAACTTTAGCAGTAGCTGTCAAACCACTTCCATGCACAGCACAGGACTATATCAGTTTCACAAACTATAAACGTCTCACAAAGAAACTAATGCACTCTGTGTTCTCTCTTTACAGGCAGACCTACCATGGTTTTGAACAGTATATATTTCCATAATTTCATTCATCATTTCATGCTTTGCAAAACAAGACTTTGCAACTTACGTCACTTCAAATGGACCTGTTTTTGGAACTAATGCATCTGACACTAAGCATCTTAAAGTGCCCTCTTTTTCTAATATATGCATAAAGCAGATTTCAGAATATCACTATTTTCCTTTTAGGAGAAAAACATCCAAACCAAACTGTATTCTACTGTTACAATACAACAGTATTTATCTCATGGGCACCTTCAAGGGAAAAAAAAAAAAAAAAAAAAAAAAGGCAGAACTTTTGAGTATATCTATAAAATACCCCAAGCTATTTACACACTTTTGGTACAACAGTTGCATATTAAATTTGCTGCAAGCTTCTCATACCTGTTAAAATTGAACAAAATAAGCCATAGCTACCACTTTGTAAGCAAGGAGAAATTAAACTAGTAATATTTTTGTAGGTTTTTTTACCTATCTCCCATTTCATAAAACCCCAGTACGCCATGAAGTGTACTGAGAAATGCACAGTCATAGGCCACGACCTCTCTTTAACCAAAATGCCCCTTTTCTTTTTAGCTGCAACTCACCTGATGTTGTCACTATTTAATAAATACTTCTTAATGCGTGGTAGTTTGCGTAATATTGGTTTAATATCAGACATTTCTGCTATTCTCTTCATCAACTTCACCTGTGTGGGAACAGAAGGCAGAAAAGACTACAGATTAATTAAGCTAAGAGAAAGAATTCGCAAAAACAAGCACTGTAACTCTAAAGTTGAGGATTTTGGCCTCACTGAAGGATGCCATCAACTTTTCACCTGATCCATCCCACTGAACATTTCTTGCAGTTCTCCAGAAGGTGTAAGGTTTTTGCTGGCTCTAATAGAAGCATATAAATGCCCACAATCTGGAATCCCATTTGACAGCTCCTGGGCAGTCTTCTTAACCAGCACTCTGAAATGTTCTTCCTCCTCAAATCGGGGACTGAAAAAGAGTAGAAGCAGGTGTCTAAGTCTCGTGCAAAAGCACACCAATGGAATTTATAATACTGAATCATTCAGCATACCAAGTTCAACAAAGAGCTTTTAAACTGTTGGTTCTCCATTTAATCCACTATATAGTCATGCAAATGATGGACTACTTAGGTTTAAAAACTAAGAGCTACTAAAGACACAGTTATAAAAAGAAATCCCAAAGTAGGATCTCCAAGAAGATGACAATGGTTGGGGGAAAAGGGAAAAAGAGAAACCAAAAAACATGCAAAACCACAAACAAAACCCAATGTACTGTACTTGTTAAAAATTTCGCTCCATAAATGCATCATGTCTGGCAGATTTCTATCCAAGCATAGAGATGAAAAGAGCACACCCTGAAGGAAAAAATAAAAACAAAACACACAAAAAAAATCCCTTCAGACAAGACAACCAAAGCAATGGCCTGAGAAATGCACAATAACGTTTTAGGAAAGTGACGCAATGATGCCAACCTAACGCTACACATCACAAAACCACTTTAATGCAGGCTATGCTACTAAAATCAGAGCAGACATGAAATGTAATTGTTCTTCACACAAAGCAAGCCTGTTGATTTCTCCTTCTCAATAGTAAGTAGCAGTTCAGAAACAGCATTTCATATTTTCATTATTTTTCACATAAAGTACAAATAAAACTGTTCTGGGGATGCACCTTTCTGCAAAGGAGTCCCCCTAATTCAAATCCCAGACCCATAGGGAGCTGGCCACAGCAACAGACACCAGCAAGTCTGAAAAAATCTTAATAAATATTGCTGGGACTGTTATGCCCAATACTAACATCTAATAATCTTGCAAACATTCCATGTTTCTGAACCACAGTAACAGTGACACACACACGTTAACAGCAATCTCTATGTCTAACATGGTACCATTCTGTCCTCTACCCTCTGCTTCCAAAATTTTTTGCAGCATTCAAAAATAAGGTGACAGATGCTAGCAAAGCACTGCCTTAAAATGGATAACCACATCATGCACTCCCACTAAGAAAAAATACTAAGTTACTGCAATTGTCAAATTTGTATCTTACACAAAAAGGCACAAGTCCTTTTATACACTAAGTTTTCAATGCCCACTAACTGACCCTGTACCTGGAAGCCCTGACTGACCCTTACCTGCACAGCTGTTATTGCAAGTGTAACATCTTGAAATTAGTGATTAACTTACCTGTTCATACACATCCAGGTGTGAATCATCTGGAATGATATGTGGGCTGACAGACATCCCACCTGTTTTCAGTTCTATTTTCTGGGCTTGTTCCCTGTAATCAAGGGCTCCGCATCCCATCCTGCAAAAAACAAGAGAGATTTATTTCCATTTTCACTGTATGCCAAAACCAGGATCCATATGGTATTTGCAAAGCAGACCGTTTAGGCCCATACTAATTTAGCAACTAAACAGTTTGGGGCATTATGAAGCAAACACAACACTTCATACCTTATAAAAGCTTCACACCAAGCTTTTCAGTTAAAGGATCCTGTTAATTCAAAATGGTGTATTAAAAAGTGTGCTTTATGCACAGGCTTGCTACCAACATCCACACGGAACTATATTAATAACATCATGTAAGTTATCACCAATAAAAAGAATAGATTCCTCCCAGCACAGGTCACTTGTTTTGCTCTGTGCCACTCTTTCCCCTATGATGGGGTCAGTGTTTCTGTGATGACATAGTGAAATTAGACCAAAAATCTATCCAAGAGAAAACTTTGATTTCTGCTAAGTATTTCTCATTTATATGAATTTTCCAATCTGTTCACAGAATGCTTGTGTTGATGCTGGGGAATGAAGCAATGCAGAGACTGATGGAGATGGGGAAAGGAGTTGGCAACTCTGTGAGGAAGAGGGAAGACCATTGTTTCTGCAGGACACCAACGTATCAGTACTTCCCTTCTATAATAAGAACAGATGCTGAAATTATTAAAACCAGTATTATTTCAGTAAGGTGTATTACAGCCTGTTGCTTCAGCTTCTAAGAAAGTAAACCTCTCACTTTGTAATGACGTTGCAGAAGAGCGGCACGTATGGTTTGAGCTCCTCGGGAAGTGTGTTCAAGCTGGAAACAGCTCTGAAATAAACCACCCCATTGGTTGGCTGAGCACAGTACTGGACAGGAACGTCATCAGCTAGGGATAAAAAAAACAAAAAGCAAAGAACAACTAACAGCTTCCTACTATAAACACATAAAAGCAAACAGTTTCTTAAAAGATCTTCCCATTAAGAGTTAGTTTCTGTTGGCACTTCAGAGCCACTTCTTGTTTAAACTTTGCACATTGCACTGAATGCTAGACTGAAGGGGTTTTATTGTTTCTATCCATGGTAAGGTAACAGGTACCTGGACAATTTGAAGAGAAAATTCTGTTGACAGAGGTCACATTTTAGAGGTAGCACTCAAATAAAGAAATGGTAATTTGTTTCTGAACAAGTCATGAAGTTTTCTTGATGTTTTTTGCATTCATCCCCATGTTTTTTGCATTCATCACCTCAAAAGTTGAGGAAAGCAGGTTCCTGCACTGTACCTTCTCTCTAAGCTAGGGCACTAGAATATACACATTAGAATTTTCACAAAACCAGGTCATATTAGCATCAAAATTATACAATAGTTGGCACTTGCTGGCAATTTTTGCAGGGAAGTGTCTGTTAGAAATATACTACAGAGCAGTATTACCTGCAAGATTTTGGCAGAACTGTAACAAAATTGAGATCTACAATTTATTGTTTCCTATCAATCCATGGGGTAGCCACTGGCAAAACAGGGAGAAACTTGCACTGAAGTTATGGAGAAATACTTTTTTTTTCTTCTTTTTTTCCATGGCTCCTGTATGTCATATTTTGTAGAAATGGGTAGGGAGAGAAAGGAGTAAGGAAGGCTTGCTGTACAAGCTGCCAGTAGTGCTGCATCCTGGCTAAGTCTTTGGAAAGTGGGGAGATTGCTCAAGAGCAGTGGAGCATGCTACCTGGAGACTCCTCTGACTGCAGGGCAGGGGTGAGTAAGCAGGCAGCAGGGAACTCTCATCAGGAGTGCTCCTGCCAGACCCCTGGGAAGGGTGGATGGCTGGCTCAAGCTTAGAACAGCCCCACATTGCCCCTCAGAGGAGATGGCAAGAAGCATCCGCAAATCCACTGCAAACTCTACTGCAGAGGTGGTGGACTAGAGGAAAAGGACCGTAACTGTAACTACGGACAACAAACAGTGAGTACATATGCTTTGCAAAGAGCAAAAAAGAGCAACAGCTGGGCAAGCAGCTAGGTAACAATCTGAATAGTGGTTACACCAACCTGCTAGTGTTGTCTCCAGCACAGTGAATGGGATTTTGGGCTCAATATCGGACACTTTTAGAGCTGGGAGACAAGAGGTATCCTGAGGTTTGCTTTGAAGAGCAATTAATTCCAAACCTAGTAAGGAGAGCACAATACCAGTTTGTCATTTTCAGCTTTTAGTGTAAGTGCTGTCAAAACCTACTGAGATGGTGCAGATCAAAAAACCACGAGTTTTAAGTTTAGGATTTTCTATCAACAATTCTTTCAAATATTGTACTGATTATCACCTCGCAACAGCAATCAGTACACTACCTTTGTAAATTCTCTTTCCAATCCCCCCTTCACATCCTGTTTACAGTGACATGCAATTAATTTAAGCACTGAAGAAGTGACATCTGCCAGCCTGTCCTGTCACCCAGCTCTGTGAACACTAACCCGGGCAACCCAGACCTTACAGGTAAGAAGCTTCTTTCTAACCCATTCCCCCCAGTTCTTACCCAAGTGCTCTGTCAGTACACTGATGCAGCTAAATTGTTGTGTTTAATTTTATATTTCAGCCTTTCAGATTCTAGCTGGTCACCTCTAAGTACTCTCCAATTTATCTTTGTAAGTACAAAGCCTCATCTGATTTTCTGCTCCCCTATCCCCACCTAGTACCAAAGCTTCAGAAGATTAACACCACTTTTTTTGGAGGATTTCTGCAACTAGATCACTGTTTTCACAAAATCAGATGACTGCCCAGGGTTTCCAAGTTATTGCCCAGAATAAGTTAAACACAACATTATTTTTATAGTTGACTTTTTAAGCAGAAAAGGTAAGAAATAAAATTTAAAAATCTTAAAATTTTATAGGAGCATGGAGCAGACCTCGAAAATAAACAGCTTCAAGGTAAGTGGTGGAATTCATCTGGTACTTACTGCAGGTTAACATGGGAAAGAATAAGCAGATCAATATTTTAAAACAATTTCCTTTCTTCTGCCCTACTGGAGATGTTGATCATTCTATTTTTGATTGTTAAAACTAATGAAATATACCAATCATACATAGTAGTGCAAAGACCACACTGCACGGCCCCATAACACATACACACAAACTTCCAACAAAAAAAAAATCATCCCTTTCAGAGCAAATGCTGGAGAGTGCCAGAGAATGTAAGATATTCTACAGAACACCAGCTCTGTTTTTATGCAGTAACCCAAATAAAAATATGAAAAAGCATGTTAACCTTTTTCAAAGATTTGGGTTTTTTCTTCTTCAGAAAGAGCATTGACCTTTTTTTCCAGCTTTTCTGCTTCCATTTTTGCTTGTTTATCATGGTAGTCTTCCTCTGGACTCATTGACAGAGTCAATCTATGTGGATTATCCTGCAGAAATATATCGCAAAACAAAGCATTATTAATTTTGAGGGCAACTGCCTCCTGTTTTGCCTCAGATTATTGCTTCATCAGCAGTAGGTAAAACCAGTCTGCGCACCATTTGGCTTGCATATTATCAAAAGTATCACAAACAGGCAATTTGAACTCTTCATTTCACACAGAACAGTCTGCTGCAAGGGTGGGGAAGAGGCAGCTCACCGCAAGAACAAGCATGAACAACCTTCTGTGAAATTTTAGTACAGAGTCCGAATCCCTCAACAGCACACAGTACTCATTAGTTTAATTAAATCAAGGTTAAACATCTGTACATAACGCTATAGAGCAGCACGCCATAAGTTTTATCTGGAGAATGTTCTAAGATCAGGAATCTGGTTACATGCAGGAGGGTTTCATTAAATACCTCTTTCAACCTGCCCAAGCTTGAGTGCACAGAGATCCCATATGAAGTAAAATGTGCATGCCTTATCCTGCTCAGAAATGCTTTACATCAGTCTTGCTGCCAGAGAACTCTGTGCCTTATGCAAGCGTCACAACTGCTGTTCTGACACAAGTATGCTGTTGTGACACAGCTGCTCTTTGTTTATACAGGACTATGGAATTTTAGTAACAAAATTACTCAAGCAGCTTCCACTTTATATAATACTGGGAGGCTAGTCAAAAGATAGTGACCTCAAAAATTGCCCATTTCAAAGTAGGAGTCAAACAGCAACATCTGTCACTAACAGACACTGCCAATAATTTGTGACAATGTAATCGGATTCCGCTCTATGAGTTTATCTCCCCCGAGCTTATGTGGAAAGACTACGAAAACCTGATTGACTACAGAGTTGAAGAGAGAAATGCAGAATTAATCAGCGTAGTAAAATGGACAGGATGAACAGCATACTCTCCCTTGCTTCTAGCCTTCCAGCTTTATTAATCTCCAGGCACAAGGTACAACAGTGCATAAACTTCTGATATAAGAACATCCAACTATTCTCATTACTTCCTACTGAGTCATGTTTTTGCCTTAACCCCCCCAGCAGAACTGCATAGTAAAGGGCATTCTAAAAAACACTGAACCTCTGTTTCTTCCCTACAAAAGCCAAAACCTTAACAGCTCCTTACAACCTCCAGACACTAATAATGCCTTCAGGAAAACAGATTTCAATTGATGCCACTGTCTTTTGTTGCCTTTGAGTATATGAGAACCAGCATTTACTCACTATTAAATCAGTTTGGCAGTTACCTATAATAGATCTGCCCTTCAAAACAAGTTAACAATTGACTGGAAAAAAACCCTAAAAAAAATAAAAAAAACCCTAACAAAACAAAACACCAAAAAACACCCAAAACCACTCTTACACTGCTATCACTGGATTTTTTCTTTCTGGCATTGCTAATTCAGGGCTTCAGAACTACTCAATGTTATAATGCCTTTACTGTTTTTATTTCTTCAAGAACTCCAGTAGAACGTATGGAGAGGAAAACAAGAAAAAGAGCAGAAAGCAACTGGCGCTGACAGCAAAATTCAGACAGCAGTTCAGTGAACATGAGGAGCACCAGAATGATCTTATCTACAACCAAATTCTTTTCAAAGGAAAAGAGATACACCTTGCTATGCCAATGCTAAGGAAGACATAACTAGGTCTGTAATTCTCTATTCATATCTGAGCTTCTCATTAGGAAAGACCCATGGTGCCCTTCTATAGCATCAGGTATCACAGTTCAGTACATCATTAGCATTTTATCAATGTTCTAATGTGTATTTCCAAATATCCAACCAGACAATTTTTTCCATTTTGAAAAGTTTTCACTTCAACCATTTAAAATTAACATGCTTCATTCAAAAGTGCTGCTGTTCATCTTCACCTAAAAACAGGCAGTATGGTTATAAAAAATTAGCCTTCAGTTGAATTTTAAATACAAAACTGTGATTTAAAAATTAATACTGATGGTATTTTTCCTAAGTTTGCCTACCTTAAAATATGTTTTAACTTTTTCCTGAAGAAATGTGGGATCTTCTTTAAGGCACTGCCTGAACCGAGAGACTTTATCTGCAATCTTCAGAAGCTCCACTGGATCCCCATCTTGATTCCAGCAAGAGGCTATATACTGAATGGGAAAGAATTACGTAAGCAGAACAATCCATCTGCATTTCTATGACTGACAGCATCTGTATTCCAAAACCATCTTATCATTTATACTTGAATAGCAGACATATGTGAGTTCTAATATATTTGGAGGGGAAAAAAATAATAAAGCTGAAAACTTTCTTCAGATTAAAGAACTATTCCATCATCATCTGTCCCCCGTTCTCTCCATTCTCTCCTCTAATTTATCATACCAAACCACCTTTTTTTTTTTTTTTCTTTCTTTCTTTCTTTCTTTTTTGCATAGGTGTGTATATCTGTATTCTGGAAATCTACTGTAATATTCTTTCCTCCCTCTCATTTAAAATAAATTCAATTTTCAGCCCAAGAAAGAAGGAAAAAAGAAACAGACTATAGAGACAAAGTAGTACATAAATATTAGTCTACCCATTTATTTTATCAGTCAGATGCAACGATTAATAAAAAGGTAACTCAGACATGTAACACAGATGAGACTTTGGAGAAAGAAGATACTAAATAACCAGCAATACCCACAGGGTATTTCTTTTGGAAGGATTTTTATTCTAGTTTTATTCTCTAGTTTGAGACTATTAAGTTTGCTTGAGTTGCTATTGAAAGTTCTTCCAATACACCATAGGGCAAGATATCAAAACTTTCTCCACTTCTACTCTTTGTGAATGGGGAAAAAACACAACAGAGGAAAATAAAAAACCCCAAGATATATGAAGGAAAAAGCTCTTAAAAGCATATAGAGAACAAATGCATCAGAACTACCAAAACCACCTTCCCTTGTCTTGCCTCTTTAATTACAAGTAGGTATCACAAGCCTTCCAGACTTTTTCAGTAATAACTATTATTATCTATTCTGTGGAAATTCCCTAATGTGTTTTAAAGAATAGTATTCTTCTAGAATATGTTCAAGTTAATTCTCTTGAAATAGAACTAGTCAGTCCTTATTTGAGGCTTCCATGGGTTCATTACAACTCAGTGCTGGTTACCAGTAAGCAACCTAGAAGTTCAACCATATATCTAACAGCATTGTCCAAATGCTTCTTGAACCCTGACAGGCTTGGGGCCACAATCACTTCCTTGGTGCCATGGTTTAACCCCGGCCAGCAGCACAGCCCCACGCAGCTGCTCGCTCACTCCCCTCACAGTGGGATGCGGGGGGAGAATCAGAAGGGTAAAAGTAAGAAAACTCCTGGGTTGAGATAAAGACAGTTTAGTAGGTAAAGCAAAAACTGCATGCAGCCACAGCAAAAGAAGGAATTCATTCACCACTCCCCATGGCAGTCAGGTGTTCAGCCATCTCCAGGAAAGCAGGGCTCCACCACATGTAGTGGTCACTTGGGAAGACAAACGCCATTACTGAGCATCCCCTCCCTTCCTTCTTCTTCCCCCAGCTTTCTATGCTGAGCATGACATCATATAGTCTGGAATACCCCTTTGGTCAGTTGGGGTCAGCTGTCCCAGCTGTGTCCCCTCCCAACTTCTTGTGCACCCCCAGCCTCCTCGCTGGCAGAGCAGTGTGAGGAGCAGAAAAGGCCTTGACTCTGTGCAAGCACCACTCAGCAATGATGAAAACATCCCTGGATTATCAACACTGTTTCCAGCACAAATCCAAAAACAGTCCCATGCTAGCTACTATGAAGAGATTTAACTCTATCCCAGCCAAAACCAGCACACTTGGGGAGCTTGTTCCAGTTCTTGACCACCCTATCCTTGAGGAAATTTCTCCTAATACCCAACCTGTACTTCAATGACAGAACTTGAAGCCATTTCCTCATGTCCTATTACCGGACACCAAAGAGAAGAGGCCAGCACCTCCTGCTCTACTCCCCATCATGAGGGAGTTGTAGCCAGCAAGGAGATCACCTCTCAGTCTCGTCTTTTCTAAGCTGAACAAACCTATTATCCTCAGCAGCTCCTCATAAGTCATGCCCTCCAGTCCCTTCAGCTCTCTGTTGCCCTCCTTTGGACATGTTCTAATATTTTTATGTCCTTATATTGTGGAGTCCCAAACTGCACATGGTATTCGAAGTGAGGCTGCACCAATGCTGAGTGTAGTGGGACAATCACTTCATTTGATCAGTTAGCTATACCGTCCTTAATGCAACCCGGGATATGTTTGGCCATTTTTGGCTTTCTGTGACTCATACGGAACTCACGAAAACCCTCAGATCCCTTGAATCATAGAGTAGTTTGGGTTGGAAGGGACCTTTAAAGGTCACCTAGTCCAACCCCCCTGCAATGAGCAGGGACATCTTCAACTAGATCAGGTTGCTCACAGCCCTGTCCCACCTGACCTGGAAAGTTTCCAGGCCCCTTCTGCATGGCTGCACTCCAGCCTTTTCCCCCAGTCTACATGTACATCCAGAATTACACTGTCCCAGGTGCAGAACCCACATTTTTCCTTCTTAAATTTCATAGTTTGTGATTGCCCAGCACTCAATCTGTGAAGACCTCTCTGTAAGGCCTCTTTACCCTCAAGGGAATCAACAAGTCCTCCTAATTTAGTATCATCAACAAACACACTTAGGTGTTCAAACAACTCCTGTGTCCAGGTCATTGATAAAAACATTGAAGAGAATTGGCTCTAAAATTGAGCCCTGGGGAATACCACTAGTGACTGGCCACCAGCCAGATGCTACCCCATTTAGTAAAACTTTGAGCCCCACTCTTCAGCCAATGGTTCACCTATCGTACTGTGTTTTAAATAAATACATCACACAGAAGTCCTTCTAATTGTAAAGCTAGCACAGCACTGGAATACAGCATGGAAGTTAAGAGAATCATCACCACATGACATTTAAAATTACACAGGCTGTCATCTGTGATAGCCAACATGGCTTCACATGCAAACCATGCCTGGCTAATCTGGTGGCATTCTACAATGGAGTGACTGCATTGGTGGATAAGGGAAGAGAAACTGATGTCATCTATCTTGACTTCTGTAGGACCTTTACACAGTCCCACACAACATCCTTGTTGCTAAACTGGAGAGATACGAGTTTGATGGATGGACTATTTGACGGATAAGGGATTGGCTGGATGGCGGCACGCAAACAGTTGCATTCAATGGCTCAACATCCAAATGGAGATCAGTTACAAGTGATGTGTCCCTCAGGGGTCCATACTGGGACCAATACTGTTCAATACCTTTATTAATGACATAAACTGTGGGATTGAGAGCATGCTCAGCAAGTCTGCAGACGACACCAAGCTGAGCGGTGCAGTTGCTACACTTGAGGGAAGGGATGCCATCCAGAAGGACCATGACAGGCTTGAGGAGTGGACCCACATGAACCTCATGAAGTTCAACAAGGCCAAGTGCAAGGTCTTGCACATGGGCTGGGGCAACAACGAGCAATCAGTACAAGTTGGATGATGAATGGTTTGAAAGCAGCCCTGCAGAAAAGGGCTTGGAGATACTGGTAGATGAAAAATTGGATATGATGCCGCAATGTGCTCTTGCAGCCCAGAAAGCTAATCGTATCCTGGGCTGCATAAAAATAAGCATGGTCAGCAAGTTGGGAGAAGCGATTCTCCCCCTCTACTCCACTCTCATGAGACCCCAGCTGAAGTACTGCATCCAGCTCTGGGGCTCACAGTACAAGACAGACATTGACCTGTTAGAGCAGATCCTGAGGGGGGCCACAAAAATGATCAGAGGGCTGAAACACCTCTGTTATGAAGAAAGACTAAGAGAGTTCGGGTTGTTCAGCTGGAGAAAAGGTGGCTTCAGGAAGACCTTATTGTGGCCTTTCAATATAAGAAGGGGGCTTATAAGAAAGACAAGAGAGACTTTTTACCACGGCCTGTACTGACAGGACAAGAGGCAACGCTTTTACACTGAAAGAAGGTATATTTAGGTTGGACACAAGGAAGAAATTTTTTACAATGAGGGTGGTGAGACCCTGGAACAGCTTGCCCAGAGAAGCTGTGGATGCCCCATCATTGGAAGTGTTCAAGGTCAGGTTGTATGGGGCTTTGAGCAACTTACCTAGTGAAAGATGGCCCTGCCCACAGCAGGGAGATTGGAACTAGATGATCTTTAAAGGTCCCTTCCAATCCAAACCATTCTATGATTACTTTAGTTATAACTAGGTCCCTTTCACACCCTTTTCAAGGTCAACTTCTAAAACAGGACCTCAGGGAAACACACTGAAATAGAATCCTCCTCTCTGGGAGTATTAACACCAAATGCCACAACTGGTCTTTAAAAGCAAGAATTGTTAAGAGCTTTCTGTTCTAGAATTAAGTCCTAACAGTGAATCAACTTCAAGACTTAAGAATGTTGAAAGATAAAGTATATGCCTAAATATTTCATCAGACAGAATTACTCACACAATCTGAAGACATGCTAGAAAGTACTGGCTATCAAAGTCAGGCATGTTTTGCCAGATCCTACTATTAAACATGACAGGCAATTAAACATCCACAATTTGTTTCACTGCATGGCAATCTGATTTGAAACAGCTCTTGGTTAATCCATGGTTAAGCTCATGCTAATCTAGGGCTCTGCTTCTTTACCTAACTTTGTATGCCAAAGGAATGAATTCCTGTTCATGCTGAAGAAGATACAACACTTGAGAGATAGAAAGTGAAAGAGCTGCAAAGCAACTGAAGTTGCTGCAGAGCAGAAAAAAACTGAGGAAGGACACAGGAGGACAAATGGCAGCAGGAGACCCTGATTTCCAAACTGATGGCAAATACTGCAGCTAACGTGTTCCCAAATTTACAACTTGCAGACTTCTCAAAGACACCACATTCTGCTGTGGAACACGTTTTCTGTAACAGCTTTGGATCAAAACTTTGATACAGCTCTGGTATCAAAATTTGAGGCCAAGAATTGAATTAGTGTACATTTTCACTTGTGAATCTTGAAATTAAATTACAGCATTACAACCCTAAATTCCATAGAAAAATACAGTCCCTCTATTAATTTTTAAAAATACATAGACATCTAGCCAAAACATAACAGTTCCAAGAGCCAGTATGGCACGCCTCTCTTACAGAAGTAACCAGAATCAGTGCTACTGCAATCAAAGCTACTATTCAGGCAAAGACAACAGGCTCACTGCCTGATTAAGTTGTACAGTGTAGAGTCCAGCAATAGTTTGAAGGCTACTGAAAAGAAGGAAGAAAGACGTACGTGAGATGACAAAAGAAAAGCCCTTAAGTGAAAAGTTTTATACATCAAGAGCCTACAAAATGACCCCACATTTTGTAAAGACCCAGGCAGTAGATTCCTTATCCATTCCTAAAAAAACACCACATGGGCACACATACAGACTTACAGATGTGAGGGCAAGCCCAAAACTCGTAGACTGATGCTTCAGCTGGATTTCAATTTTGTGAAGTAGAGCTTCAATCCTATCTTCCTCAAATCCTTTCCTTTGGGAAGGGGTGATGAGAGAAGGAAATAATATCCATTAACTTTCAGTGAAGTTATGAAAATGAATTATAATATCGATAAAGGAAGCATTACAACATAACATCTTCCACACTGAATTAAATTTGATATGAAATAATCTTAGCATGCTGTGTCATTTAGTGAAACTGCACTAATATAATTAAACTCCTGAAGGTTATGCTGATGAATGTGCTACAACAGAGGAAGCAGCAGATACAAGTTTTAAGACTATTGAACAATATTACTGCTTCCTTGGCATACTTATTTTAATATAACTAAATTTTTAAGGCATATTATTATATATATGTT
>VYZV01001356.1:1236-17125 GCA_013401275.1 Pandion haliaetus | reverse complement strand
AACAAAGGTGCTGCAAAAAAGACCATCTCCTACATGGGTCTGTTCCCCTTCCCATTCATCCTGTACACCCTCTCCCTGACTTACTGTATTCATTCTGTAACCACACTTATCCTTCACATAAGATCTCATCTAAGAGACCATTTACAGAAGTTAAGAACTAGTTGGCCCTACAATGGCACCTCTGGGTTTTTTTTTTCCCCTTTTCTGTGTTCCGATTATTCCCCTTGAAAACGATGCTCATGCCTCCTTCTGTTCTCAATTACATTCCTGCTTCTATCTTTTCCATTACTCTGTGTCCCTGTACTTTCTGTGCTGGGTTGTCTTCTTTCAAATTACACAGGCTACATGTTACACCACTCCCTTCCACCCTTCTGCATGTGAAAACCACATTGTCCTGTGATCCAGAGTGCCTGGATAACGGCTGTAAGAGGAATTCCTGAAGTGCAACACCTGCTGAATAGCATTTGCCTCTCAAATCCAGGAGATTTGGTTTTTTGCTCCATTCCCAACAGCTTGCATAAAATAGAAGAGTGAGAACAGTATAACAACAAAGGTAGAAGTAAAAGAAAAAGCATAGTCTACTCTCCACAAGTTCTCAGCAGTTGTTCCATGAACTCTCAATGGTACAAAACTCACAGCTATTCTGTACAAGACAGTAACAGGAACAGAAAAGACTGCATGCAGCAGAAAAGCAAGAGAACAGAATTAAGTGTTTCTGCACAATCCTGTTCAAATAAATTTTAAGACATAACAGCAGCTGTATGGAACAAAATCCTCCACTCTACAGACAAGAGCCTGCCCAACCATGTGTCCCTACTGACTTCTGATTTCACATACATATGTCTGTTTCACAGGCAGTCTTCAAGGCATTTTGTTCTGATTTTTATAAATTAGGAATACTAAGTATTGAATTGTGAGGCTAGTACTGCAAAAAACAGAATGACTAAAAGCCTGCTATATCTACTGATATTAAGTGAAGTCACAACATAGATATGTTTGACCCAAAGTTACTGTATCATAGAAATTATTCCCATCTTATCTATAATATGAACAATCTCCACATTGAGTACCTTTAAACTGTGTTTCAAACTCAGAATTCAGTAGGTTCAGAGAGGCATAATCAGACTGTATTTGAAAACAATGTCTGCATGATAAAAGGAGCCTTTTGTCCATTTTACACATTTTTTTAAATGACAGAACTGGAGCAATACACAGGGATACCACTGCCTGCCAAGCTGACCAATGTTGTTTCACTGTTTCCAAGACCTCTCCAAATAGCTGTTTGCCTCCGTGTGCTATCTCTCTGTTTTTATTTAGAGTTTTGTCTGGAAGGGGCAGTGAAAAGTGGTTGTGTAGCACATATTGACACAAGGGAGTTCTGGCCCACGTGTAGGACATGTAGACACCATAGCAATGCATGTAATATTTGCATCATAATAGTTGCATACATTCTACATGCTGTGTGTCATAATTACAAAACAGAAAAGGAACTAGAGAAAGAGAGAGAGAGAGAAGAGATATCACATTAATTACATCAATATATGAAAACAAATTCTGTTCTGGTAACAGGAAATGCAGTGTAGGTAACTTTGGGGGCCAAAAGAGTAACTCTATCAATAACTGTTCTTTAAACTAATTTAGATTAAAAGAATCAAAATATTCAACACACATTTATGCCTAAACATTTCCTTATTACCAGACTGTTGAATCATTATTTAGTATTGTTTTCTTACATGTCTTACTCACAGATTCTCACCTAGGATAATTGCTCAGAACCCCGTTATTCCACTAGAGTGAGGAGAATTTATAATTAGACAAATGAGCCTCTCTGACTTATTTCTTAAATAAACAGTAAGATGCTTCGCATTTTTTAAATTTGATATACCAAAAATATAGTCATTAATTACTTTAAACAAATAATATCCATCCACATACTAGGTTTTTTTTCTGTTCTACCATTACAGGATATATGCCTGGGTGTATTATGTATTAAGCATATTATACAATAATTTAAGGCTCTCCTACATTCAGCAATGCGCAGACAAGGAACTGAACCCACATCATTTTCCTCTGAAGTCAATTGGAGAGATATAGTAGCCCACTCCAAGGCTACAGATCCAGGACCAAAGCTATTAAGGAACTTTGGAAATTATTCTTGGTCCTCATAGCCTCTTAGTAAAAATAAACAAACCTTACAAGCAATAGTTCAGTATTGTACTGCATTAAATACTATGGCTGAAAAACTTCTTAATATTAAAAGAAAGATTACTTAGTCATGTTTCTTGCCAGAAAATCCTTTCTGCAGATCTCTCCCATTCCTGGAAAGTGGTTGATTCTCTGAGGAAGAAGAAAAAAAAAAAAAGAAATTTAGTTGGTACTTCTTAGTTTTCCTGGCATACCTAATATAATCATTTAAAATGTTCAACTGCATGCTCAGGCAAACATAATTAGTGTTACACATAAATTATTTAAGATAATATCTTACATTGTACTATGTATTCTTAGCAATACTGAAGATGCTGTAAGTTGTATTCTCCTCCACCAACATGAGTATGCCCATTGATTTCATTTCAGACATGAAAGGAGACTATAATACTCTTATTCACAAAGCTATCTAGGAACAAAGAATGCTACCACAAACTAATGGTAAAAAAAGAAATTATTTATTCACAGAAACTGTGAAGAGAGCTCTGCTTGTTAACTTACTGCTTAAAAGCAACTTAGAAATGATGTTTTGCATCTTCTTTCAAACTCCGATCATTCACAACACCCAACTGGCAGACAAAAGCATGAAAGAACTGCCCCAAATATTTATACACCAGATTCTAAAGTGGTATGAACAAATAACTCTGGAAAAGAGAGCAAGATTTTAAAATATGTAGTGGTATAGCCTTATTGCAGTCTGCTTGGTGGTATTTTGTGAGGGTTTTTTCCTTTCCATGCAAATGTAACTGACCAGAAGTGGCACATTACTGAACAGAGTGAAGCAGTTTACTGAAACATGTCAGAAATCCTAGCTACCACTCTACCTGATAGTTCCGAAGTTCAGCAATCTTTTCTTGTTGCACAGCAGAATCACTCCATATAAGATTAGCCGTTTCATCTTCATCACGGGTTTTCACAAATCCCATTTCTCGTATTACTACACGTACTACAGAGAAATCACATACTTAGGGAATATTTTGAATCTCTAAATCAGATTCTTTTTCAAAGTTTAAAAAAATCGATTAAGATTTTAAACACTTCCAATACTCAACCTTTTGTCCAAGAACAATGTTAGCATGCAAGCTATTATTTATCTTGCAATATTGCCATCAGTTGATTGCAAACCTGTCATTACAACATTACAGCACCTTGTACCGAGGCTGGAATCAGAGCACAACCACTGATGGGAACTGTAAAGAGCTTCAGGGCATTCCACAAACATCTAGTAAAAGTCCATCTGCATGGCTTTTAGACTTAATCTTGGCTTTCACATACGTTAATTTTAAAACAGTGATGACTATAAGTGTCACTGCAGACAGAGGACAAGAATGCCTCTTTAGACAAGGTACAGTAGTTACAAAAGCAAATGCATGCATTATTTTAATACAAAAAAAGTCAAAAGACTCATTATGTACCAGGCATAACTCGGGATCTAGGGGAAACATTTTTCTGAAGTAGTCCCAAGCATCAAAATACAAAACATTAGTAGATTTTATTGAGAAACCTCTGCATAATAATTAGAGTCTTTATCATTAAATTTACACTATTCATCTTTCAAGGCTTTAAGTGAACTTCCAAACAAATACATTATTCACAATTAGAGGGTTTTTCCACAGCCTTCTTGATTAAGTCTTTGCATTTCAAGGCCCTTCCCTGAGTAACAAATGGGGAGTAATAGATGCAGAGTGTTCAAAGCTATCAACTCCATGTTACAAATAAAAAAAATTAAAAAAAAAAAAAAAAAACCCAAAAAAAAAGACAAAGGTTTCTTACAAAAGAAAATCCTTTGGAAATGTCTCACTGCCAGCTTCATGCAAAGTCCATTAATTCACCCCATTAGTTAGTAATTTACTCACATCAATAGCTATTGGGATGAAAACAAAATATGTAGCTTCCTACCAATTTCATATTTCGTGCCAGCGACATTTGCAGTGATGACTCCATTCTTCTTCTTTCTGACTTTTCTTTTAATTGTGCTTTGATAGGATAGTTCCGAACTCAAAGTCAAAGGAGCAGTTCCATGGTTATCTTTGAAAAATAATGTTGTAACTATCAACATCTTTGTATCTCAAATAACATATACAAATGAACTAAAACCACAAACATTTACTTTGTTGTAACTTAGAGGTACAAGCATACTGAATAATTAACAGGCTTTATTAAAAAATCCAAGACTAGCGTACCTCCCTCATTAGGCAAGGATGGCATTATAACCTAGGATAGTGCAGAAGCAGAGCCCAAATTCCGTTCCAAGTTCTCAGAAGACGAGGGAGCTGTAAAAGCCAAATTATTTAAAGCTCCAGTCATACCATTTCAGTCTCTGGTTGTAGCAAATATTAGTTCTGGAATAGATAGATATCTGTGTTAAAAAAAAAAAAAAAAAAGAGAGAGAGAGACTTTGTTATAGAGAAATCCTGAAAGAATATAAACAGCAGAAAACTAAATATGGAAATGCTTTTAACAACAAGTCAAAAGTAATGCTTATTTTAAAAGATTGATCAAGTTATTGTAAATACAAAACCTTCCTCATTACAATTCAATTGTTTTGTTTCGGGGAAAAACCATTTTGCAGTATTAATTTTCAAAAGGAGATTATATTACCTCATTTTCTTATTTTCATTTGTGTATGGGAGATTTAGGGCATCAAAATAGATTCATAGAATCATTTAGGTTGGAAAGGACCTTTAAGATCATTGAGTCCAACCGTCAACCATGCCCACCAAACCATGTCCTGAAGTGCCTTGTCTACATGCCTTTTGAATACCTCCAGGGATGATGACTCCACCACTTCCCTGGGCAGCCTGTTCCAATGCCCGACAACCCCTTCAGTACAGAAATTTTTCCTAATATCCAATCTAAATCTCCCCTGCCGCAACTTGAGGCCATTTCCTCTCGTCCTATCACTTGTTACTTGATAGAAGAGACCAGCACCCACCTTACTACAACCTCCTTTCAGGTATTGTAGAGAGCGATAAGGTCTCCCCTAAGCCTCCTTTTCTCCAGGCTAAACAATCCCAGTTCCCTCAGCCGCTCCTCATAAGACTTGTGCTCCAGGCCCCTCACCAGCTTCACTGCCCTTCTCTGGACATGCTCCAGCACCAAATTCAATCAACACTGCAAACTTATCTCCACAAAGCTCACTGAATTTATAGAAATTTTATACCGAATTTAATTAAAAACTTTAAATCAGACACACTGTACTATGTGTTTTCAGGTACCAAATGGGAAATAACTGAAATCACCTTACTCTTTTTCCACTTTTCCATTTTTCACCATTTTTTGAAGCAATTGTCCAATAATCACTTGGTAACACATGGCTGCAGTTTCATGACCACTTCATGACACAACAGACATATTTTCAAAGACACTTTGGGTTGGCAAGTGTCTAAATTGTCCGTTTCTAAAATAAGTAATTATTTGCATAAAACGCTGTTTTTCAAGTCTACACTGATGCAAAATTTCAGATTCTTTTCTCTATGAATACACTACCACATTTGAAAACCCCACATATTAAAAAGCTTTTTAGGTCCAGCTTAAGCACATAAGAACAATGGCATAAAATATTGGGGGGAAAAAAAACTCAGGAATAAAATACTTCTAAACACACTGCTACATGACTTCAGGCATGCAACACTGTTAAAAACTCTGCAAGGAAACAAATGCTGTCTTTGGCACGCTGCCTCAAACAAATCTACAAGTTTGCAAAACAGACACAATATAAGTTACAGATTTTTAAATGCTTTCATTTCTTTTCTGCAATTATATGTTGGCTAAAGTTCCTTACAGTAGCTTTAGACTAGTTTATATTGCACTGTGGTGATTGCAAAACTTATTTTAAATAGCTTTATATAGAGCATGAGGAATTTCTTCTGCTATAAATAGCAGAAAATTACAGTAAAGTCAAATTCAGCCATGACTTATGATGTGAAATACATTTGATCATAAGATTGGACAAGATGTGCATTAGCAAAATTATTAAAACATTACTTATAAATCCTCATTTTTTATTTTTGTGTGTGTGTGCACACATGTCAGAGAGAGAAAGAGAGAGATACAATTATATTCTGGACAAGTCACCCTCTTGGTAAGAAAAATCTAAAAAGCAGATACCTTGAGCTGCAAGAACTTATTTCCTTTGAAGACATAAATTTACCTTTAACAGTCCATTAACACAAAAGGGTAAAAAGAACAGATTATGGTTCTTTTATGACTGTCACCAATGTACTATGGGCCAAATTCTGCTTTGTAGTAAGACAACCAAATCCCCCTCATAGCCATTTAGTGCAGTGCCACAAATTAACAATAAAACGTCACCCTGTATGTTTATCCAGAAAGTAAGAACAGATGTTTTATACACGGATACAATGTTCAACAGCATAGCAGTAACACCCAGCCATACCTACTTGCAACAAACTGCTGAACCAGAACTCACTAAGAAAATCCCCCCAAATCAAACTAAAAGTGGCAGGCCATTTTGAAGTTTTAATGTTTTGGACGCCATCATCTAAGAAGGTGACCCAAAAGTCCTCCTGCCTGCTGGCCTACTAAAATTAGACACAGAGATGGGAAAGCAAAGCATTCATCCTCCTTAAAACCACTGTGAAAGAAAAGCAGTGCTGGGCACAATGACTCACGGAATATTGCATGTTATCTGTTTCTCAAGCTAAGAATACCACCAGAGTACAAGACATGTTTAGCTCCTTGGAATAATACTGAAGTACATCTGTTAGCCAATTAAGGACTTCTACACACATACACAAATGCCTAGCAGTTGTTCCTCCACCATACAGGCTAAAATTTTTAACAAATTTGGAAGAACGTCAAGGCAACTAGTATTTCCCTGTGAGAAACGCCAGCCCCTACTAATACAGCGTGATTTGCAAGCTATGATATGGTAATAAAAACCAAGCAGCTCAAAGAGCTTTCACTGAGCTTATAATCACAGAAAAGTATGTGCCCAAAGTTACTATTAACACATTGCATTCTGAAGGTGGACCATAAAGCTCCAAATTGCACTACATTGTTTTCTTTATATAGAACCTATTCTACTCTTTTGAGAAGAATACTCTTTAGGGTTTAAATAGAAAGCACCAACAATCAAGGTCCGTGACTTTCGACCAGTCAACCTTTTAGCACACACACATTAGATGACGGTAAAGATTTATGGTCACCTTTAGAGTATTCTATGGACAATTAGTAGTTTGGCCCTATGGAAAACAAAGTATTTGGACTGACTAACTCTCACAAAAATCTCTGCAAACTGACCACTGAAGGAACTCTTTTCTTGACAAGATTATGGATGACAATTTTTATCATCACAGCTGAAGCATGCTCTCCTCTAATGATGTCAAATCTTGTTACAGACACATCCAGTCTGTTTGTCAAATCCTGATTTAAACTGAATTCTTCAAAAACAAAAGGGACCATTACTGTACTCTGTATTCAAATTTACTTTAGGATTTCAACTTTTCACAAGCACTGTCCTATGCCAATAAAATTAAACTGTATTCTGCCTTAAGCTCATATACAATTCAAAATAGTTTTACAACTGCTTCACTTCTCAAGTCGCCCATCTCCAAACAACCATTTCACTGAATACCAAAACACCAGCAGTTCTAAATTAGTAGTTTTCCAAAATATTTAACATAGGATGCAGTCCTTTCATTTGTTCCTACTGGAACAAATCTCCTTTCCAAAGGGCAAATACAGGTCCAATGAAACTGGGCAGTCTCAGCTTTTCTTCCCACCATATCAAGTGACAGATGAGATGTACAGCACCTCATCTGGGGAGAAAACATTACCCAGAGCACTAGCAGCGAGTTGCAGGCTAAGCCATGGGAGCAGTAAACTTGCTCCTGCTTAGACCTCCATGCTTTTTATGTCCCCAGTGCAGTACCACGAGAAGTTCCAGTTCTGCAGCAAGAAAACCTAAGACCAGGCTACTGAGGAAGCCGCAATCCTCCCAAGTAAACTGCAACTGTTCCTCAGACTACACTTTAGATGAGCAGTTCTCTAACTGGTGGAATGGGTCACTTGGGAGAGACAGGAATACATCTCTGAGAGCAATGAAGGGCTGTTGCTGAGGGGAGGGAGCTGGAAGGAGAGGGCTGCGCACTGACAAAGCACGGAGATGCAATACTGCAATGCCACAGGCCCTGGCAGCCAAGAGCTCCCACGTGTCTTTCCTCTTTTTGATTTCTATACAGCAGAAATCACCCCAGAGTTACTTCATTCTCTGACCCAAGTCCTCCCCAGGCACTTTTTTCTAGATAGTATCTCTTGATTTGTTATTATTGCCCAGCCTACTCTCAGGTCAGAGCACAGCTGTCTCAGGCTTGCTGAAGGAAGAAGACTTGCACGGCAGACCACTTTGAAGGCAGCCTCTGCTGCCCCGACAGAATTGCCAGTTATGGGGCAAAGCCTACTGCAGGGCCCACCAGATCATGCAACAATAACGGCAGCAGCAGCGTCAAGTTATGATTACATCAAATTCCAAGTCAGTTCTTATAACTGACAAGTTTTTACTTATAAAATAAGCATAACCTATAACCTGTGTTCAGCTACAACAATGTAGAGGCATAACTCTCTAGTAACCTACCTGAAGGACCTATTTCTAAGACATTACTTTTCATAATATGGAAGAAAGTGTTTTACTTTCAGACTGGGACTGACAGAGCTTGCTTAACCTTGGCAAGTCAGCTCTCTGGTATCTCTGAATTCACACTCAGACAGAAAAGGATTGCAGTTCCTGCTGTATATACCATTTCCCTCCTGAAATCACGATACCCATAAATTGGTGGAAGGTGGAGAAAGACTTGTGAAAAAGAAATGAATGCATCTTTATCAGGCTAGCACATTCTTACACAAACAAGCACTTTGAATAAAAGTGTTCTACAGGGAAAAAAAATATGTTATCTTTACTGTTGCCCGGAAAAGGTGTGAGAGAGCCAGCAAGAGAGATAAACTGCACACAATCCTGTCCTAGAAAGAGAGAGAAGAAAAAAAAAGAAAAAAAAAAAAGGAGCTTTCTTCCTCCAGGGACAGCAGGGGTAGGGTACTCTTGCTGCACAGGGCAAGTTGCACACAGAGAAGGACCAAAGCAGATGCTTAAGTCCATCTAAGGGAACAGTTTGAGCAAGGTACAAGGGTGCCTTGGTGAAGAGCAGGGGACAGTGGGAAGAACTGGTTTCATAGTTAATGCAATGATCCATGTTACCTTGGTAACAGGCCATAATATGTTGTAGAAAATTAAAAATTAAGAGTAATTTTTGCTGTTACACAAATAAAGCGTATCATAAGTAGTTAGTAAATTGCCTGAAAAATACTATTCTGGCCTAGATTATATAGAAGTATTTTTTAACAAATCCCTTTCTTATTTCCTAAGTTATTTGCTCCATACTGCCCACAAGCGACCTCTGCCTTTCACAATCCTTCACTTTATATCCTGATGCAGTGTGGAGCTGAAAAGGTTATTTTGAATCTCTAAATAGGAACTGCATGTCATCAGACCCTTTTTTTTTCCCCAAAGAGTAAGCATCCCAGAAAAAGGTTGAATTAATCAGATGGAAATAGAGAAGGGGGTGTCAAATTAAAACCTAAAATAAATGGTGCAACTTGAGAATCTATTCCAAAGAACGCTCAAGTCAATGAAATTCTTCAAGCTAACTGGGGTGATACCAGCAGCTACGAAGCCACTACTGTGTAACCTAACAAAAAGAGACTAGATTGCATATGCACATTCAAAATAGATTTGATCTAATTGATTTAAGCATTAAAAATGGTAAAATCATCTCCTATCAAAATACTCCAGGTTCCAAAGCAGAGACAACACTGTATCACTCAATGCACTGTTTTTAATGTGAACCTCTTCCTTTCTTCTAGCTATTGGGACACTACTGGTGACCAGTTTGAAAAGCTCCACAGGCTATGCATAGCTTAACTTTACATATATGAACTGAAAACGTGACTTCAGATCTTAAGCCATGGTACATATGACAAGACCTCTCAAAGACAACTAATATTTCTTAAGTGTCTTCCTATTTACCTAGCTGAAATGCTACAAAAACTAGATTGTCAGTTTTATTTTTATTTCCTGCATTCTTTGTGTACAGACAAGTAATCACTCACCAACACTGGAATATTTTAGAATAGATTTTAAAACTAGCAGACTGCTTTCCTCTGACCCCATTAGTGCAATTTACTCAGTGCTGTCAAAAGTGTCTGGACATGCACAGTAGCTGGGAAGAAATCCACAAAGCTCCTGACATAAGGAGCTTTCACTCTGAAATGGAGACACACTGAAGATCTAGTTACAGAACTTGGCAGATGACCATAGGGCCAGAAGGACAACATCACAGCGCTGCAATCCCCACTCCCCAATTATCTGGAAAATTAAAATAATAAAAATTTCACAGAAACATGAAAAAGAAAGAAGTGAAAATAGTCTTCAGAGCATTGACCCAGGAAGCATCCGAGTTCTGGGGTTTTTTTCAGTCTAAACTAAATAATTAAGTTTTTTGCTCTCATCGATCTTAGAGTATGAAAGTCAGCATACATTGTAGTGAGGGGTGTGCTATTTATTACAGTTATACGAAATTATAGTCTACTGTTGATCTGGAATTAAGATATAAAAATACAGATTCAAAATGAGATTAAGACATTAACAGAAATTATAACTGAGAAAAATGCCTTTTTCAGCACCACCCTCAAATACAAGGTAATAACAACTTGCAGTAATTAAACTGCAGAATTAAAAGCCTCATACCCTTTCACAATTTTTTTTTAATACACTTCTTGACAAAATGTATGTTGAAGTGTTCCTGTTACAAGCAAGCATAGCCAAGCACTTTTAGTGCAACATGCTAAAAGAACAATTTGGTGGCAAGTTCTCACTCCTACAGAGAAATTCTAAATGCAAAAAGCAATCCTCATTTTGAGGCTCAATGTGTCAAAGTAATAAGCTTGGTTTTAAAAGGCTATCTGCCAGCTGTCTTAAAAATGCATACACATTAGAGTTTCATTCAAAATATTCTGAAGTCAAATGAAATTATTAATTTCAACACCCTTCGCTCTCACCATCAAATCAGATGAGATGTTTATTCAGCAGTTCTTTCAGATAAAGTGAATGTTCAGAGTTCTCAGGTGTGTGATTTGCTAAATGGACAGCTACAAGCTACACAAGAATACAAACAGCATGATTTACACAACTTTAAACTTTTTTGAATCGTGCAGTTCTGTAAAAGAATTCTCTGAAGTAGTTCATCCAAATGGCCAGCATTTCTATAATTTCCAAAATTTCTCTGAGCTACCAAACAAACTACCAAAATGACCAAACCAAGCTACATTAACAGCCCTGTACCTCTGAATCCATAAATTACAGTTACTTTAGTGAGTTTAACCTTACAACGGCCATTTCGCACGAGAACCCAAACAGCAAAGGCCCTAAAATCAGTCTTAGCCTTCTGCAACACAGCTTATATAATAAACATAATTTTACAATGCCTATTTAATAATATTGAAAGCATAAAATATCCCGACCCTTCTAGTCTACCTTCACAACACAGTGCAAAACAGAGCGTGTGTGTCACAGTTGTGAACCTGTATCTTTTGTTGGACAACATAAAAGATGTGTTTTCTTAAACAGTTGGAGTCTGGTCAGAAGACCACCCTTCAGTGCCAGCTCTATGGCTCAGCCACATACGTCAGCACAGAACCTTGGGGCCTTTGCAGCCTCACTTAATGGGAGACTTTCTTCTGGTCTTCCCTGACTTTGCACTTCACAGCTTTGGGTTGAGTTTTTTCATTGTTTGTTATCACAAAAGGTCTATGAAATGGTAAGTATATATCCCTGATTCAGAAAACAGGAAATATATTAGAAGCTGTTAAGACAGTGGAAGTGTCACAACATAAGAGTTTCAGAGGAATTAATCATTTCCTACTCACAATATACAGAGATCAGAATTGAGCACAGAAGCAATTTTTTTCTGTTCAGTGTTACCTTGAAGCAGTATTGCTTCTTTTTGCATTCATCCATTTTCCAAAAGGAAACTTCAAATCTTTGGCCAAATTTAAATCAGTGTCAAAGCTTTCAAACCTGAAGACTGATCTTCTCTTTAAGAAAAATTACCTCCAAAGTATCTTTCATAGCAGAGCACAACAATATGACTGTTGGCTCATTCTCACCCTTCAAAAGACCTTTCTAACGTGATAACATATTTCAGACTGTTAGCAAATTGAGTACTATAGAGTTTCATAGTTATGTTCTGAATATTGAAAGAGAGCTATTGAAGAAAGCAAGACAGAATTAGAAGACTACAATAAAAATGACAATGCTTGAACCTTTTTCTTGTTCAGTAAAACATAGGAAATACATTAATTGACAAGGCAACTGAAAAGAACTTGTATGACTTACAAATCAATAATTCATAAATAAAATGCAGGGAACTTTTAATAAATATCATTTAGCATTCATAATGTCAAGAAAAAATATTGACAAAATAGCCCACACAACCTGAAGTGTAACCCCTTTTTTATACAGTAAAACCTTAATTTCAGACAATACATAACTGCATCACTTGCTGCTAAAAAAAATACCAGCTTTAATGTTCTACTCTCTGTCAGCAAAAAGCATAGACAATGCTTAGGTCTCGTACCGCTGTTCACCACCTCAATAAGTATTGATAACACCATAGATTGGTCAGCAGCACAGCATTTCACTAACTCTAGAACAGAAAGCATTTCTAGCTCCTCATCACAGTAAGTTCCACTGAACACTGCCGGATGGAAGCCACTCTGTTTATTTTAACTACCTACCTCAGCAACACCAACAATCATTCCACCTTTATTTAAAATAGTGTTGGAGCAATCTAAGCATTTTCAGCCTAGAAACATGAGCTACGTTAGAGTGCGTTGGCCACATCAACTCTGCAAGTGACAGCTGAGTGACATACCTACCACCCATAGGAGGGTTGGATGCCTGTCACCTCAGATGAAGCATTCCCTTTAAAAGAAACAACTGAAGGACCCTTGTTTGATTTGTCTTGGGGAACACAAGTGCAGGAAGCCGTGCTGACTGCCAGACTCCCACACACTAAGGGCCAACTCTCTTTGTGGCGAGACAGCCATGGCCACTAATGAAAGAAACAGAGATGATAATGTGCAATAATGATTATGTGTAATAGTAATATTGAAGTCTGACGTCGACCATGTGGTTTTGATAGGGGAAAGGGTAAACAAGAGAGAGTTAGGAGAGGAATTGAGTTGTGGCACCTGTGGAAACATCTCTGCTCTACTTTTGACTTTGCAGTGTGCCATCCATGCTCTTCATATACACACCAACATGTACCACAACGTGTTTTAAATTGTGTACACCACACACTAATCACTGCTGGAATTAAACTATTCCTTTCTTTTTCTATCATTCACTTCTCAAAAGATTTATTTCTCTAGCAAGAGCTAGAGATCTTCGGGATCTACAAGATAGGACAATTTAACATTTTACATATATCAGCATGTTGTCTTAGTATAACAGAAAAGCACTAATCCCTTAATGAAGGGGATACATTTGCAATGATTCATTGTATCGTAAGTAGCCCTTGAGGGGAGACTTACTAAGGATGTTGGGAAAGAAAAAAAAAAAAAAAGGGATATCTTTAGAAGGTTCCCCCTCACACATCAAATTCTTCCTCCCTTGCTTCAAGTTGGTAGCATCGGCTTGGTATGAAAACAGCCTCAAGTTCAGGGAAATAACACCACAAATATGGTTACAATCATTTCTACAGGCCTCTGTATTGCAAGAGCCACACCTTAGCCCCAAATGAAGTCTGCCCCATCTCATCTCGTATTTTACAGGCCTACGATTCATAGATCTATTTCAGCATCTCTAGAAATGGACTGCAGTCATCACACATGGCCCACAACAACTCTGAGGATTACATCATCCTAATTCACACGCTGCCTCATAACAATGTTTTCTAGTTTAGCAACAGGGATGCCACTCCCACAGCAGCCTGAAATATAAATTGGCAGACAGTAGCCTGCAGTTTCAGCACCTGATGTGCAAACATTAAACAAAAGTCAGGCCTTGAATAAGCCACCAAATGTACTCACAAGAAACATCTATTCAAAGTCTTCTTGACCGTGAAAGTACAAGAAAGGTGCTCTTACGTGATCAACGAATTGTTTATCGCATTATACTGACACTTCCAACTATGGATCAATTTGTTCAGCTCCACTGGGAATACTCACGTGCTTGTATGAGGGCTGGTAGACCTCAAATATTTTAATGGCTATGCCATATATGCCTACTCTGTAAAGAAAAATGACAGCCAGAAATATTCACAGCTGGCCAACAGTATCACTAAGACTACTGCAACCAACATTCGGTGCCAGTCGTATTTTACAAACAGGTGATAAAACCACCCAGAAACTCCAGCAGCTAAAAAATATTTCAGCCCCACAGTTATTTGGGGCTTAATGAGGTACCACTGATTTGAAAATATTTTTGCAAATGAAAACAGAAGAAAATCAGCAGTTTCTAAAGTATGCAACTCCTCAGAAGCTTCTCTAACTGGAATTGACCCGATTTATAAAATTTCCTTTAAATGGCTGGATGGGCTCCAAACCCTCTGCATCACGCTATTTTTATCCATTGTAGGGGATCTAAATGGAGTCACTATCCTCATCAGTAATGAGATGAGACTCCAGTTTCCTACTATAGGAATATTTTGTGTATATACTGCTCATCTGTAGAGAAATACAGCATGTAGTCAGAAAGCCTAGAAAGATAACATACCTTAAATATTGACCATAAATTGAATACTTTGAATACCCAAAACAAGAAAGAAAAATGAAGTGCATCAGACTTTATATACAGTAGCTTTAATTTTTCCTTAAAAGAACAAAGCATGACAGTAGCTTACCAAAAAGTACTTTTCTGGGATATGCTTGAACTCATAGGATCAGAATAATGTACCTTCTGAATGGTAAGTACAGCATTACTGATGCAACCCTGTAGTATTGAACCGTTTATTTATTGAGTAATCATACATTGCCTCTGAGCTAGAGAGACCATACCGACAATGGCATCGTAGCTTTTAACGTAGTTTAAAATAACTCCAAAATCTGAGGAAGTAACTGCCCTAAGCATGCCTATTTGCCTTCATTACTTTAATCACAGCAGCACCACAGTTCCAAGTTTGGAACAGTATCACAGTTAGTCCTGTCTTCACCCATCTTGGTCAACTCCCAAAAAGCAACACTTAAAAGCAATTGGCTCTACAGTGTGTGTTTGGGTTGTTTGGGTTTTGGTTTTTGGGTTTTTTTTTTTTAAAAAAAAGGTATTGTGTGCTGGTTAAGAGCTACGCTTGAGAAATATACTGAAATAAAAGTCCTCAGCCAGAGGCTAGAGCAGTGGGATATTCAAGTCATTTAGCAGGGCTCAATTTGATTTTTCATTGCTCTAATCTTATATTTTTTAAAGGTGCATTCTTAATGAAGCAGAAAGGCATAAACTTACACAGTCAAATACAAGCTGGCTACAAAGTTAACTGGTTTTCAAATATTCAAAAGAAACAAATACATTATTTTCTTATGATGTTATAGCAACACACACCACCACCCCCCAAAATAAAACTTGACTGAGAACTGATCCACACACTCTTTTTTTTAATCATCATATTATCTT
>VYZV01001321.1:9184-21662 GCA_013401275.1 Pandion haliaetus | reverse complement strand
GAAACGTAGAGCCCTATGAAACTGTTGAAAAGTTCCTGCATTTCTGGTAGAGTAGGAGGCTGTGTTCAGGATGAATTGTGTGGAAGAAGAGGTTTTAGCTGGTGGTCAACAGCTGATCAACTATCAGTGAAGACTTTCTGAATGGGCTTGTTCTTGTTTTCATTCTCTCTGGTAACTCTGAAACCGGCAGATGTAACATTTGCAGCTTAGGCTTACAGGGACAAAAGATAGCTCCCAACATCAAGCAGCTAACAGCTGTGTTACATGTAGGTCTCTAGATTTAGGTTGTCTTTTAAACTTCAGACTTTGACCAAAATATTGTTGTTATTATTTCAGATCTGAAGCTAAAAGAGGAAACAAGGTTAAGGGGAGATGGGTGGCAGAAAAAAAGCCTCTCTTGTAATGGAGAAACACAGGTATAAAGTTCTGAAAACTTGCAGTTACAGGATCTTGTGTCTTATTTTTGTGCAACTCAGAAGTCTTTCAAATGGTAGCAGATTGTGGTAAACTTCTAAATTATGACTTTTCTAATTCCCTGTCTGCATTAAACTCATGGTCTAGATTAAAGTGCTTCTCTTACAATTTACAATGTCTTTTAGGAAAAAAGCGTGAGATACTGTATGGAAATGTGCAATGCATTCATAAAGCATGATGTTTCCTATTCTCCATCAGCAATAATAGTGTTTATACTTTACAGTTTTTAGTAACCATTGTGACACTGTGCCAGTCATCTATTGGTCTCTGTATGACCATTCTTTCAGTACCACTTACATAAGAAACATGAAATCTATGTTTTAAGCGTTTTTGAGACTACACCCCTGGTAGAAACATTGATTTAAGATAGATGGGTAATTGTGTCTCTTTAGAAATCTGAAAAAGCGTGGTCTGTTCACAATTTAAAAGGCTGCTCCATAGCTATATGTAGAGGTTGCCTTTGGGAGAGGAGTTTCACAAGTTGTGGTTCAGGGAGTATCATGGACTAGTTGCAGCATACTTGATATATTTTCACTGCATTTTATGTAGATAGAACTTCTCTGGAATGCTTAACTGATAGAATAGGAACTTGTTTTAACGTTATGAGACTCAGAGGAGTCTCTTGTCTCTCATTTTGAACTGAGTATGTTACCTTTCCAATGGATTAAAAAAAAAATCTATTTAGTTCAGTTTAACAGTAGCGTTTCTTGATGCACCAGGGAACATGGTACAGCCAGCTCCAAAGGTACTTGATTTTGCTATTTCAAGCACTCTTCTTCCAGCATGTCCCAAGCGTGGTGTTTTAACACTTGTTTTTTTTTTCTTTTTGCTGAAGGAGAAAAGGAAAAATTAATAAATATAGCTATTGAGTATAGTGAAACGTAGAATTGAATTTCTGGAGACAAAAACTTAATTATGAGTATCTCGGAGGGGGTTCTTAGTATGCTGCTAAAGATAATGGGATTGAGAATGCGTACAGGTCAAATACTGGTTTGTGCTATCAGTTTTGATGTCAGGAAGGTACAATAGCACAAGGATCCTAGATCTTGAGAGCTGGCAGTGTACTGTGTGCTCATTGTCTATTGTGCTCTGTAACTTTGGAAGATGATGGATTTTCAGAGATGTCCCTGAATTTAACTGGGTTGCAGTTAATCTCTGTGCCTTTGCATCCTGGCAAGTATTGACAGAAGTTTGGTGAAGTAGCTTAATTATCTGGAGTGCAGAAAATAATTATGTTTGAGACATTCTTCCTTGGTTTCCTTCCTCCCTGCTTGCCAAGTCTCAGGTTGTGAAGTAGTGTCCTGCCCTCTGTGAGTCAGTATTATTTTGTTACTTGGATATTATCTATCCTGACAATCAGAAATGTGCATATCACTTAAGCCTGTATTAGACTCTGTTCCTTGTAGAAGAGGTACTGTCATCCCATGCTGGAATGAAGTATCTGTATTTCTAAGGGGAATATAAATATTAATGCTCAGAGCTTGGCAGTTTATTTTCTGAGGGGTATTTTTGGTAGGATTTGAACAAAATTTAAACATGGGTTATTTCAGAATTCTAGTAACCTATTTCCAGGATTTAATGGATAGGAAAAAATGATGCTAATAAATTTCCACTAAAATAAGACATGGAGAATTTGCTTCAAATGGCAATAGCATACTCCCTGTGTGAACCTGTGTACTCTGAATTTGAAATTGGCTTGAACTAAAGTAAAGGCACTCACTAGTTCCACCTGTGAATTTTCTGCAGAGAGAAATAGATGCTGCTTTATCTTGATACTTTGCCTTATTTTGTGATAACTTCCTCATAGAAACAAGCTCACAGTATGCACATGCTCAGTTTGCCTCACATAAAAAATACTAGCAGGATTTTTCTCCAGCTAGTGGGAGTGTTCTGCCCAATGAACTTGGTGAATTTTGCCTTCAGCTAACATCAGTACTTGGTTTTTAGAAAAACGACTTTTGTTTGTTCTAATCAGAAGTAACGTAGTGAAAATAAATTGTGCTTACTTAGGATTTGGCAGCATTTACTGTGATACTGTGCAGAAAGTTACCTCTATCATATATATTTTGGAAGCTATGTCACTGAGTTACATCAGAATGAATGTGTTTAAGATGGTCGGGGGGGGTTGTCCCCTGCTGGCAGGTAAGCCCCCCTGCAGTCTTTCTCACTCTTCCCCAGTGGGATGGGGGAGAAGATCGGAAGAGCAAAAGCGAGGAAAAAACCCTAAACTTGTGGGTCGAGATAAAGACAGTTTAATAAGTGAAAGAAAAAAAAACAAACAAAAATCAAGTGGTGCAAAAGCATCACCAGGAGACTGATGCCCAGCCAGTTTCCGAGCAACAAATACTTTGGAAAAAACTGGGCCCCCCTTTTATTGCTGAGCATGGCATTATATAGTATGGAATCTCTTTGGTATTTCAGGTCAGCTGTCCCAGCTGTGTCCTTTCCCACCCTCTTCTGCACCCCCTTGCTGGGGCTGGTGCTGTGAAAGCACTGTTCGGCAATAGCAAAGACACTGCTGTGTTATCAACACTGGTTTTGGTCACCAGTGTAAAACACAGCACCATAGGAGCTGCTATGAAGAAAATTAACTCTGTTGCAGCCAAACCCAGTACAATCTCTGCCCCTTATTCCATATCATTTGCATCATGCTCAGGTGAAATCTCAGGGAGTTGTTTTTAATATGTCCTGTAATCTGTATTTTTGGAGTGCAGTGGCTATTTGGGGATCCCAGATGGGAAAACAAGGACCTGGGCATGCCAAGCATCGTACATCTTTGCTGAGAGATTTCATGGAGGACTTTGTGCTTTTCCTTGCTACTGTTACATCAAAAAGTCTTTGGCCTGTGTTCATCAGCTCTGTAACTCAGGATCTCATGAAGCAAACAGGAATGAGATCAGAGAACAGCAAAAGAGAGGAGTGTTTTGAGCCTTAACCTAAATTTGTATGAACACTGGAAACATATTCTGTAATGACTCAATATTTAATGTACATATTCAATTAGCATTTGCAGCCTTATCTCAGAAAATCACAGGACTGCTTTTTAATCCTTTCACTATAGACAAAGTAGTGCACTTAGTGATAGACTGTAGTGGTTTGGGATGTACGCAGTGAGTTGATTATAGCCTCCTGCTGAGCAAGAAAAGACCTGTTGCTGCTGCCTGGAGTTCTAGCTCAGGACTTGACAGAGAAGACTGGTTGTATCATCCATAAAGGTTTGCCAGTCCCTGCTTTTTAACAGTTTTACAACACTACCTATTTCTGGAGGGCTTAGGTTTTGCTCTTAGTCTTTGTTCAGCAGACTTGTTTCTGCCTTAATGTACTTAATGTANGTGTGTTTTGATATCATCCTTTATTTTAGCTGTGATTTCAGTGTACTGATGATAAGGAATTTTTGTAAAAAACCTTTGAAGTAGAATGTAAAAGCTTTCTGTTAAAGAGAACCTTTTTCAGGACTTCACTTGTGTTTCTTTGAGCTTCTCTGGTCAGTCAGATGGACTTTTTACATTAGTTTTGGCAGTAAAAAGGCAGCAGTGAGAGAACAATGTGTGGAGACCACTCTCAAATGAAGCATAGTTACTCCATCTCACTTACTTCATCACTGACTTTCTTCAGGTTAGGTGAATTAAGTGTTTGTATGAGAAATACCCAGCAAATAACAAGTGTGACTAGCTAGCCCAGGTTTTGGGTGAAATGAAACAGTTTGATTTGTGGGTACTGGTAAGAGGGGAAAAAAATGCATGCAAGAATGCTTGCCTGGCTGTTCATGGGGGGGGTTGCGGTAACCTCACCTGAGTTGGTAACAGCTGGCCTGTTAATTTTCAGGGGGAATAAGTGCAAGTTTGTTGCTTTTGATATGTTAAATTCCCTGGAGAACTGTGACTTTTGTTTTTAAAGCAATTATTATTGTCCCTGTGGTTTGCTTTTTTTTTTTTTTTTTCTTTTCATGGTCTTAAATGCTTCTTACCCAATCAAATTTAGAAGTAAAATTGGTGTGGGTTTTTCTCAGTGCAGACATGGTAAAAGAAATCTTCTGAGTTTTTTCTTTTCTTCCTTTTAAAGGGCTAACAGATAAGATTTTACTCTGACAATGATTGCATTTGTGTCAGCTGCAGTCATGAAGTCTGGATTGTAGAAGTATAGTCAGCTGCACAGAGATCACATCTTTGCTACTGAAAGGGAACAACCCCTCATTCTAGCAAGTGTCTTTTAAATGTGCACTTTTCATATATTCTAATTTGCAAACTATGAATTGAGATGACAACGGAGTTGATCTGTGTTTTTTATGTTATATTGAACTATCAGCAGCTATCAGCAGTCTTTCAGTTAATTGCAGAGTTCCTTTTGTTTCCTTACTGGTCCTTTGATTATGTTTTTTTAGGAATTGTGTTAAAAAGTTATACACATATATTTATTATACACATACATTCAGATTGAAGAGATAACTAGGACATGTAATTCGAGATGAACAGAGGTTGGAATAAACCTAGAAAAAAAAGGGCCATCTAGTTTAAAAGGTTTTGTTAATCTAGAAGAATAATCTTGGTTTATTCTTTGTAATAAGTTACTCCAGTTTTAGGTAATATTACAGTAATTAGAAATTCTAAATATTTTTTTTAATTTAAATGTAGATGTTATTTTTTGTGAGTATTGTAGCCCCTAGAAAGTGTTTAGTAAACATAATCTCATCTTCCTGCTGTGTTGAGGAAATTGCAGACGAAACCCGAGTCACCTATGTGCTGTGGTATTAAATACTTTCTCTGCTCTGTTTTTGTTGTCCTTAGACACTTTAAAGCTCCTGGAGCTAATGGTCATATTCTCACACCATCACATTGCATTCTCATGTTGCTTGTAAAGGTGGCTTCTTGTTTATCTTCACAGTACCTAGAATTTGTGACCCTTTTTCACAGCCTCATACTGAGTGCTACAGTGTAATTTTGCTGAAGTTTTGGAGGCTTGAGGTTTTGTGTCTTTAGGTACACTTACTTACCTGTAATAGCCAATTTACCCACGTTTACAATTCTTTTGCATTTTTAGCTAAAAATACGAATGTAAAAGTAGCATGTCATTAATTCATTGTAAATAAAAGTGTTTGAAGAAAATTGAGCAATGACCAGGTGCTAAAGTGAATTCACCATTAATGTTGTGTCTTAATGGAAGAAAAAAAGACTTTCCAATGCAGAAGTTTATAAGTAAATTTAATTACTTTGACAGCTCATAATTTTACTGTTCTTTGTTCTTACCAGTAGCAAGGTTTTAGGGATGTGGTGAAAGAATAAGGTTCTTAATTCAAAATCTACTTGTGTTTAAGAGGAATTGGCATGAAATATATCAGGAGAGTGGAGGTGAGAACATCTCCCAAGTAGATGTTCCTCCATTTGAAATTTAGCTTTATAGCTGTGTACAAAAGATAATATTGTAGATGCTATTTTAAACCTGGAAGAAGTCTATACATAGTCTGAAGAAAGTCTTGGCTATACAAAAGAGAGACAAATCTCTCTTGTCCAGTTTTTGCCAACACCATACGAACTATTTACTGTATTCATTTGGATGTGCCAGCTAGCACCAGGTGACCTGTTGTGAGGAACAGCAGTTGATATTTGAGTTGAGAGCTGCACTAAATTCAGAACTGGGTTGAAATGAACTTGTTGCTTAAGATTTGTTGTGGCTCTGTTGTTAAGACCTAGACAATATCAATAGTGTTGGTACTGCCAGGAAAAAAAAAAAAAGCCAAAAAACTGGAGGCCCTGTGTTCCCTTCTGGCTGCAGGATAGTCATTGAAATGTAGTGGTAAACAGCCTTTTGATGGCAGGGTGAGAGTTGGGACGCTTGTCTGTTTCTGCTTGTTTCATTTGAGGGAAACTCTTTTCATCTCTAATTTAACAATAAAAGAGCAAAAGTGTCATGCTACAGATAGGACATCTGAATATGCTGTAGTTTTAAGCCAGTTGCTAAGAAAACCTTAGGTTACGTCTCAATTTAAAAAGTACCTTTTTTGTTTTGTGGTCATGGTGACTTAACAGTGATACTGAAAAAAGAATGTTTAAGCTTTGGAAGAGTGGGTTTTTAAATGTGGATTTTTTTTCTTAATACATTTTTATTTTTGCAATAAGTCTTGGCTGCTGCTCTTTGAACTCCTCAGTTTTCTGCCTGTGATGCTCTTTTTATTTCACTTAAAATTTGGCTTAAAGTTAGATCTGTTTTGTCTGTATATAGATCCTGGACTTGCTTTTGTCCAGGATGCCATTTACTTAGAAGGCAGAAGTTGAGCCTCATCCTGTGGTTGGTAGAATATTGGCCCCGTGAGAGGAAACTTGTGTCTTGATTTGGCTTAGGGTTTGGGTTTTTTTTTCTCATGTTGTTAGTGGTGGAGGTTTTTGGTTTGGCTTTGTTTGTTTGTTGTTTTTTTTGTTTGTTTGTTTTTTTTAATACAGCCCCCAAGCAAACCCCACAGCTCTTCTCTTTACTGTGAAATGCTCCCATGTTCCCCACTGCCACAGTGATAGCAAATCCTCTCATGAAGTGGTTCTTGCCTCTTGACTACTTTGAAATTGTTGGAGGGAGGAAGCTTCTATTAAAGATGATTTTTTCCACTGCAATTTTATGTTCTTGTATTGTAGTTATCCTGTATAATTGGTTGAAAAGTTTGACTCATTCTGTTTATGAAAACAAATACAACTTACGTAATGCATAGCTTTGTAGTGCATATTCAGGATTTTTCTGCAGAAAAATGCTTTGAGGCAACCCTGGTCAGAAGTGTTAGTTGCATACATAGATCTAAAGAGTATCTTCTGTGTATGTGTGTGTAATATTTTAAAAATGTCTATTAGCTAGTGTCGTGGTTTCGGTTTCAGCTCAGTCAGTAACAAAGCACCACGAAGCCGCTCACTCACCCCCCACCTCCTCGCCTGGCCACATTGGGATGAGGAGAAAATCCAAAGGCAGGCTCGTGGGTCGAGACAAGGACTGGGAGGGATCACTCCCCACTTACGGTCATGAGCAAAAGACAGGCTCAACTTGGGGAAGAAACAAAATCAATTTAATTTACTACAAATCAAAACAAAAACAAAACACAAGGGTATTAGGAAGGGAAACCAAACATCAGAACACCTTCCCCCACCCCTTCCGCCTTCCCGGCTCAGCTCCATTCATGGTGCTTTCTACCTCCTCCCCCCGGCAGCACAGGGGAACAGGGGATGGGGGTTGAGTCAGCTCNCCGCGGGCTGCAATTCCTCACAAACTTCCCTGGTGCGGGTCCTTTCCGCGGGCTGCTCTCCAGTGACACACTGCTCCAGCGCGGATTTTCCCATGGGGTTACGGCCATCTTTGGGAGCCTCCGCTCCCCCGTTCACCCCCATGGGCTGCAGGGGGACAGCCTGCCTTCTCACCATGGGCTGCAGGGCCATCAGCCTCCTCAGGCGCCCCTCCTCCCCCTCCTTCTTCACTGACCTCAGTATCTGCAGAGGTGTTCCTCTGATGTTCCCCCACCCCCACACTGCCGGTTCCCCTTCTTAAATCTGTTCTCCCAAAGGCGCTGCCACCATCACTCCCTGTCTGGGCTGCAGAGGCGGGTCCACCTCGTTGGCGCCAGGGAAGCTTCCAGCAGCTTCTTACAGGAGCCACCTCTGCAGCCCCCTCCCCCACTACCAAAGAAAACCGTGCCACACAAACCCATAACAACTAGCAAGATCAGAAAAAAGTTATCAAGGCAATTTATGTGTATATGTAAGAATAAAATTATGTATGTTCTTAGAGGGAGAAAAGATGATTGGCAAGAAAAAATGCAATATGTTTTATTCCCTCTAATGCAAAGACTTTTTCTCAGACAGCAGTCCTTTGTGCAGCTTTTTCTAAGTTTCTTCTAATAACAATGAAAATCGGAATGATGTTTTTCATAGATTGGGTTTGCTTTTTTTTGTTTGTTTGGTTTTTAAATCTCAGGCAGAGTCAATGTAGTTCTAAGATAAATTAATTTGGTTTTGTAAACCAGGATAACAGTGTTATGGTGGTGGAAGGCTAGATCAAAGACTGTGTTAGTGGTCTGATTCTGTTGGATCAGTAGGAACCCAAGGGTTCTTGTAAAAGATACAGGAGCAACTTTTCTAAATTTAGGTCAATTTCTTCTGGTATTCCTGTGGTAGTCAGGAATTGCATCCTCTTCTGTGTACTGTTATACTTAATCCTTGGAATAGAAAAAGTGGTAAAAATAAAATATACTTGGCAGGTGTTAGTAATTTGTTACCTTTCTGGATTACATAAACATAAATTAGCATCTCCCTCCTTGTTAGTTGTCTTTACAATATACTTCTTGTTCCTCAAGTTGACTGGAGAGCTATTTATTTTACTTTTTTATTCTTGTGCCATTGAACAGACAGTTTGTAAGGATGTTGCTAACAACTTCAGTGGATTGCCAAAGGTCTTTTCTTTCCCCATGAACTTACTATTCCAGAAGAAATCACATTCCAGTTTTGAGATCACAACGTACTCTCCTTGACAGTATGGCTCTGAAAAAGGAAAGGAAGTGGGAAAAAATTTGCTTTCCTCTTACCAGGTAATAATGTAGCTGTGACATGACAATCACCTCTTAAATGTATGACACAGCTGGCATTGAATGCCTGTGACAAATTCTGCCTGGGTGTAGGTTGGCTCCTTGCAACTCACCTGATGCTTAATAATTTAAATGCTACAGTCTAGGTCATCTGAAAAGAAAATAGGAAGCAAATAGTTTAATTCAGACTTTTTTTTTTTTAAATGCAAAATTAATAAGGATTTTGGTCTCCTTGAGAAAGAATTTGCACTGGCTATTTTCATGCTGTAGAATCACAGAAATGTGGTTTGGAAAAGTCTGCTGGAGGTCACTGTTTCCATCTCTGTGCTCAGAGCAGGACTATCACCAACGCAGACCAGGTCAGCCATGACTTTGGCTGATTCTTGAAAACCTTGACAGGTTCCTCAGCCTCTTTGGGTAATCTGTTCCAGTGCTGTAGGATGTCCTTGTGAAGAATTTTTCCCTAACGTCCAGCTTAAACCTACCAAGCCACAGCTTTTGGTTGTTGGCCCTTATTTTGTCTGCTACTATGAAGAAAAGTGTGTCCAATAAATTTAACTATCTGCCATTTATGTATTTATGTTTTGGAGGAGGTGGGGTTGGTGTATTGTGGGTTATGGGTTTTTTTGGGGATGGCGGGGTGGGGGAGGGTGGTTCTGGCCAAAACCGTGTGCTGGCTTAGCATTATCTCCAGTAGTTTTTAGCAAGTCTAGATATTATAAAACAGCGTTTGAATATATATGTATATATGTGTATTTTTGATGTATCTTGCTTTGAACAACAGTGCATGACTCTGCAGTGTTTGGGCTGCTGCTCTTAAGTATACAGGATAATTTTATTCTTGACGTTGGTCAGTAAATCAGAAGACTGAACATCCTGTGCATGTTTCTGAAATTGTACGAACTACGATAAACTCTTAGTGGGACATCCTTTTCCATCAGGGGTTAGTCTATCACTGTCAAAGGCTAAAAATATCTTGGATTTTAAAAAATAGATCAATCTTTCTAGGCTGATTTTAAACAATGGCATTTTTTGTATGAAGCAGCAGGAGTTCAGTTTTCCCATTTACACTTTTTACCATAGAGCACCTAGAGAGTCTGGACAGGATTATAGTTTATTTTTCTATCTTATACACAAACTCTAAAGAACAGATACTTAATTTCTAACTGGGCGAGAGATGTTTTCAGAGTAAGTTTTTCCTTTGAGAAGTGATATGGTTAGAAGAACTCCTTTCTCACTGTGTCAGCTGTCTGTATTCACTTATACTTTGCTGTTGACAGTGATGGCAAGGCTTTAATTCTAATTGGCTCAGCTTGAAAAGTGAATTAAAAATACGTTCAGAGAGCATAGAAAGGGAGTTGGATACACTGGGGCACCCATAATCATCAGTTGTGGTTCTCCTCATATGTTAGAGAAATCTTAGTAGCTGAAAGAAATCTAGTTGAAAAAATTTTAGAGACTATTAAGAATTCAAATGAGATGTGCTGGGTTTTTTTGGGGGTTTTTTTTTGGCTTTTGGCAGTAGTAAAATAAGAACTGGCAAGTTCATGGTGCAGATATTTAGTAAAGGGAGCATGCAGATAAGAGATTGTCTAGTATAGTATAATGATCTTTTTATTTAACTTTGTGTTTTAATGAGATTCTTAGAAGTGATAATTTTAAAATGAGCCTTTATTTATTATTGTGCCAAATGTGTGTGTAACGCACGCTAGTGGTTTGTGTAGATTATCTAAGTTTCATGATCTAGAATTGAGTAGGTACTAAGCTGTGAATTAGGATGTGTAAACTTTATATAACTTTCTACTTTATACCAACAGGACTTGCATATACATTAGAGTGTAGCTATTTTCCATCTGGGAGGAGAACTAAAAAAAAAGAAAAAAAAAAAAATCGACCAAAATCTTCAGGGTATAAAGATCTGCCCCCAAAACATGGTTATTTTCATGCTTATGTGAATCTGTTGTTATAGATCCACGAAGGATCATTCTGGATTGGAACTGAATGGAAGGCCAGGCTATTTGCAGGTTTGATGGACATGGGGTGTTGGAAATCATGGCTTTTCTCTACGTTTGTAAGCTACACTAGAAAAGTTTGTTCTATTGGGTGATACTGCTTGTGGAAGGACAATTCTTTTGCCCTATCTAGACTAGGAGAAAAAATACTCATGATGGGGAAAAAAAATCCCTTGTGAAGAAAACAATAGCACTTTTTGTGGAGGTTGCTTGGATATCTGTTGTCTAATATAGCTTCTAAAGAAATCCTGAGTGAAGTGATTCATGGCTCCTGTAGAACTGGAAATGTGCTGTCCTGTGTGACACATGGTCTGAACTTGATCTTATGTTACTTTCTCTCTCCTTTCAACTCCCATCAGTGTCACCAGCTTCAGTGTTCCTGGTCAGGTCTCATTACTGCCCCATCTTGTCTCTCCTGATGCAGTTGAGGGAGAAGAGAGGGAAAACAAATCTGACTTGAAGTAGTCCACAGGATAGGTATGCTTTCCACATTCAGCCCTTTCCATGAAACTTCTGTCACCTCCACCAGCTATTCGAATGATATTACTCCTTGATGTTGATGGGGCTGTGGTAGAGGACTTCAGTACAGGATGCTCAGCTAGATTACTTACATAACTGTTCCAGTTTCTTACATTTCTATTCTTTCAGTGTCAGTTCCTTAAAAAAAGGAAAGTGGTGAAAGGTTGTTTCTGGCTCAACTTCCTGTTTTATGGTCTTTGTTGTAACTTACAATGTTACTAATGGCTCAGTTCTTGTAAAACTTGGGTCCTGAGAATCATCTTTTGGCTTCCAAAGAATATTACACGATATACACAAGAGAAGAAACAGACCTTGATTTATACTGGTGAGATTTCTGCTTTTAGAATATCTTTGAGATGGTGCAGTAATACTTTTGTCCTTCTTTTCTTGCTGAATTTTTTTTTCTTTCTTGTTTTCCTTTGTAAAATGAGGTCTGGGAGAATTGCATTGTTTTTCTACATATTAAGGCTAGTATCAGTAAGTGGTATAAACTCTTGCAGGATATGAAGATGCAGTATATAGGTAGACATAAGTCAGACATAATGAGTGAATAGCAAAAATTGCAGGGTTTGTGTTTACCCATGAGTTTAGTTTAATTTTTTAATGGAAACTAAAATGTATTTAATCCTTAATAGAAATTGGGGTGGAATATTTTGGAAGGCGATGAGGAATGTGAAAAATTCAGAAGCTTTTAAATAAGTACTTCTGAAATTTTGGAATGAAATGGGAATTTGAGAGTAGGTAGGAATATTAGGAATATTTACTTTAGTTAGTTCTGGCAGGTAGCATGGTCTAGTAGAATTAATAAAACGTGACTTACTGCCAAGAGTTCATGTTTATATGAGACCGGGAGTACTACACTCCCATGGGAGTAGTATACCCTTAATTTACAGTAAAAGTTGAAGAACATTAATTAGACTGTTGC
>VYZV01001287.1:0-33752 GCA_013401275.1 Pandion haliaetus | reverse complement strand
GAACCTTTAGGAGCTCTGGACTCATATAGAAGCAAGATGAGACCAGAGTCAACAACTGAAGGAGAGATGTGCCATCTCCTTCTAAGACTTGTCCACAGACAGACAACTTTGCACTCGTATCAGTTACATCCTTAGACAAAATGGAAGGTAATCATACAGTTAGGAAAAACAAATCATTTTGAAATCCTTAGGATATTATGCATGAAAATCCTTATTAAATACGTATTACCAAGTTTTGAAAAAAGTACTGAGCACACAATTAACTGGAGACTGCGTCACAGCAAATGTGCGCAGTGGCATTGAAGAAAGATTGATTGCATGGGACACTCTCAATTGTTAGTCCCTAAGTTTGACATTGTAAATATGTTGGTATTTGTTTACTAGAGTATTTTTGAGAGGAATATTATTTTCTGTAGCATGTCAGGTCTCATCCTGGAGCAGCATCTCCATTTCACATAACAGGTAGAAAACATGAAAGAAGTAGAAGTTTTTGCATTAATTTAGAAAATGGGATAAGACTGCTAATACTGCAACGCAAAGGAAATTTTAACAAGAGAGAAAAAGCAAGCAAGCCCAGAGTTATGCAAGGAAAAATTATACAAACAAATTTTTTAGATGCTCCGGAAACAGCAGCAGCAGGATTTCACTCTAGCATTTTCCGAACATGTGGTATTATGTGTATTTACTTTGGTGAGTCAAGTAGCCAACCATCACACTCAGTTCTCAGTGCCTATTTAGTTAGGGGTCTAAGATAAGCAGGGTTTAGTGTGCAGTGTTTGTTGATTCGAAGCATAAAAAGGATCTCATCTCTCCACATCAGTTAATAGGATTATATATGCTGGGCAATTTGCAGTGTGTCAAATGCCACATTGAAAACTTTAGTAAAATAATTGTTTCATCTCCAGATATTGAGTCACAATCATAGATAGTTTTTGTCCAGAGCTTGTATTATGGAAAAATAAATAATGCCTTAGGCTGCTGAGCAGAACAAGTGAAAGCAGCTTTGTAATCAGTTTGTTTTAAATTTAAACCATCTAAAGCTATACATGCTTACATTTTTGGGCAACGTGCAAGGTATCCAAAGAAAATAAGTGGTGTCCCCATGACAACAGACAGGATAATGACAGTTTTCTTGAGGAAATGCCCTGGCTCAGTGCCAATTGCTAGGACCTTTCCATCACATCAGGCCTCATACTACAAGTTCACTGGAGTGGAAGAGCCCCAAGGAAGCGATGATCCATTCCTAGGTACAGCATTAGACCATAGTGGAAAATCAGAAAAGTGTATTGAGTCAAGATTGATGCTTTCTCTTTCTCCTGTTCTCTATACTTTATGAGTATTTTGGAAGAAGACGAGAGAGATGCAGGGGTGCTCTGGAGTAAAGGCTGGTATTTGAACCTAAGGCTGTATGTCCCCTACTGTTTGTGCAGCAAACATTGCAGCAAGTTGGTGCCATTTAAAGACAATATTCAGGACTCCAAACTACTGCTTGTGTTTGCATTCACACCAGTACTTTAACCTGACAAAGACCCTTTCAAAAAAATAAATCTATAATCTCTGAACAGACCTGAAGGAGATTGTACAGGTGCCTGCTGCATTTTCAGATCTGCACTCTGTGTTATTTCACTAACAGGTGGATGAATGCAGACAACTAGAACAACGGACTGCCTCTGCATGTCTCTCCCAATATCAATTTCACCCAAAGCACACACTTCACACCACTAGACCAGACGGAGAGCACGGACCAGTAAAAGAGCTGTTCCCAGATTTCTCATCCCTCTAGCTCTCCATGCACTTTTGTCCGAAACAGGGTCTTGCAGACAGAGCACTGAGCATCCCTGACCTGCTTCCTACAGGCTGACCCACTGTCACACTAATTCACTGCTTAAATTTGTAACCAGCTAATGAGACTTCTAGTAACAGGAAAGCTACTTCTCAGCCCATAAAGCTAGGTTTCCTAGAGGGCAGCCAAATGCATGGTTAAGCTGTAAACGGTTAGGGGTTTTCTTGGTTTCAAGAGTCAGTGAGAAGGCAAGTGTCCAGCAAAACACACCACAGTTCTCTGCCAGCTACACTTTTTCTTTGTTTTTAAAAAAGTTAATTGGGGTTGTTTCTTTTTAATCTCTTTACTGTCAACAAAAACTTACTTGCAGCAGGATGCCCTAAAAATTCATACATATTTCTCTGTTTATATCCCTCTTATTCAGTCACATCTAATCCTTCCACTGGGACTTGTCTGGGGGTGTATCAGAAGTTGGGTTGCTTCTGAAACACTGGCTGAAGTCCCTATCTAGAAACCCCACGTTCAAGAGCACTCTTGCAAGCATGAAGTAAAAAGTATGCACACGCTTGGTTGACAGATGGTAACCTCAGAAAGCAGCAGTTCAGCTGGACATCTGAGCTAGCATTCAGGGAGCCAAGTTACAGAAACAGATCACAGGTCACATAGAAAATCCATAGTTAAGGAGAGAACCCAGCATAAATTCTCATGTCTTCAGTCGTTATTCTAACTACATGGTCTCAGTTTCAGGTTTGAAGGCACCTTTTAAACAAATTACATCACTGACAGTTTTTAATCATGTTGTTTATTACTCTGAGGGGTTTATGTTGCACATTTTACTGAATCAGTGTTTCCAATATTGTTCTTCTGGACAGCAACTGATGTTTTCATAGCCAACAATAGCTCTCAAGGTCTCTTAAAAGCCTAAGTATTTATTGATACATAAAGTTGTAGTTGCCTAGTACTTTTTAAGTAGTCTTTCATGATCCAAATATTCCATAAGCTTTTTCTTATTTGTCAAAATACAGCACCACAATATAAACATGAGATATATATTCAGAGAATTTTGGGAATGAAGACCTTTTCATTACTTTTACATTATTTAATTTCAGTGCATTTGTTTTAGATTTAATCCTACTGTAAGCTAAGTGGTATGTGTTTGTTCCCTGCTATAGATTATGTTTAGGACTTGGAACAGTCTAGCCCTGCAACCTCCAACAAAACATTTGCCACTATCACAAATGCCACTCAATTTTTTAAGAAAGGGAGACTTATGAATATTGCAGCCCTCTTAAATACCCTTGAAGTATGTAACTTCCAGAATTAGGCACTGGTGAAATCCAAATACTAATACATCTTCACACTCTATTCTAACAAAAAGACATTAAGCACATAGAGAAAACGGATGATTGGACTTAAGCCATAGCTTCAGCATGAGACAGGTTTATCCTACTGGCCTGGTCTTCACATGCATGTCTTTGCAAGAAGACATGATCACACCATCTCTCCTCCTGACTTATGTGTAGGACATGGCAATCACTGCAGTTCCTTCTGAGAGGAGACTCAGGCATGTGTGCAGGGAAGGAGCTCCCTCATGGTCCAGCCTAACCCTGGGGCTCAGGGGGGAAAGCAGTCCCACCCACATATCAACCCATCACAATTACAAACCCCATGTTGGCTTTATGTGGACTGGTCAAACACAGGACAACCTGATCCACTGGGGCACTGAAACAAGTCCTGTTCAGAGTGACACTCCAGTTGTTTTGTTATGAGATTACACAGGGGTGTGCAACTCAAGTAGGCTCCAGTTAGAGCTTGCTTTTAATTAGGCTACAAAGACTTTAGTAGCACAATAGTTATGACTGCTAATGTCTTGTTCCAGAATCACATCTTAAATTTGTGAAACAAAGTTCCCTGACAGAGAGAAAAATAAGATCAGAAAAAAAAAAAAACAAAACCTTTGAAGAATTCAATAAGGAAGGCTCAAAAAAGATTCACACCCTGAAAAAATCCTGTGTCAGAGAATTAACTGCAAGGTGAATAATAACTATACTGTGTTCAGAAATTAAGGGTTGGATGCGACTCCAGGGCTGTCTTTAGAAGTTCAGACAGAAAGCAAGTGCTGACAGTAAGAAGGTATAACTCAGATGAGATTGTTTCAAATGGGCTATCTGGCCAGCAGAGGAATAGACATAGCAAATGTAAAACCTGAATGCACCTCATTATAGCACATCACAACTGAGACTATGACACTGTTTCCAGCTGTCCTTGAGAAAGCTTGCCCATACACACAGAGCCCAGGCAACAGCTACTCTGATTCAATGCTGACCCAAGAAGACTCAGGTTTTGGCTGCCTGCAACATCTCTCAGCAGTGTGGGAACTTGCAAAATAAAGGCAGCAGCTGTCTTTGTGGGGGAGATCTACCAGGGGCTCTGCATGCTGTCACTACAGTGCTCCCATGCAGATTTTAAGCTGAAGCAAAGCCTCAGGCACCAGCACTGCACTACTGGAGAAAGCATCTGCCACAGGTGCTAGGAGGACAATGTGCATTTCTATAGGCAGAGGCTGTTTGATCCTTCCTAGCTGAACTCAGTGCTTACAGATAGCCACCAATGCTTTTGTCCATAGCTAACATTTTTATTCTCTCAGTTGTTTCCCCTCTACATCCCCTTTCATGCTACAGAGAGGCCAACAAGGAGGTTGGAAGGAAAACATTCAGTGACCTCAAGGCCATGACTCATACAGAATTCACTATTATTTACACAGTGAAGGCATTAAAATTAGTTGCCTAAAGTCTTACAGAACACATGCTCTGCTACACTGAAAGATTCCTTAATATCAGGCACATTCACAGTCTTCAATAATGTAATATGGATTCCACCCCCCCACCACCATCATTTCCTGCCAGGCATCAGAGCTGGAAATCAAACTCAAACCTCTATTGTAAACACTGCAAATAGGTTAAAGTGAACAAACTTCCACAAGGCAGATGTTTCTTCTAAAACCTATGAAACACTGTGTATAGCATGTACTTATGTTTTAACTGTTTCTTGGGTTGCTTTGGGGACGCTGTTTTGTTTAACTGGAAAAGGTTTTTTCGTTCCTTTTCTTGGCGGGGTGGGGAATGAGGAATAGGGATGGGAAATGGAAGGAATGAAGAGATTAGAGCCCAAGATTTTCTGTTGGAGCCACACAATAAACCCTAAAGCACTACACACGCTCACACGTTTAAAGGAGCCTACAGAAGTGAAATCATACCATTCTCTGATACCAAATCTTAAAGAAGATGGAGATAAATTCCTTTTTGTTCAGCACTAAGAACCAGTTTGTACCAACAGCAAAAGGTTGCTTCTAACACTATTTGTTTCCAGTGTTTAATGAATACATCAGATCTCAGCTCCAGCCCTCATTGTAGTATAAATAAGCTTTTTAAGAAGGCAGGTCAGCATGCATCTTAACTGCCTTTGTCGTCTCACATCAGAAAACAGGGAAGATGGGAAAGCCATTTCTGCTGGGATGTGGAGCAGACTGCAGCTCTTACCTCCAGAAGCCTATGCTCTTCTACAGCAGGCAATCCTGTGCAGAGGATATTAGCATACACACTCCATTTCAGGAGCTGCGATATATACCTCACTGTTTATTTATAACATGGACTGGAATTACCAAACCACTGACTGTGTTTCTGGCTTCCTGCAAGTTGATGATTTACATCTTGCCTTGTGGATTAACTTTAACCAGTGGGGGAAAATGCATCTTAAATATCCTTGACTAATTTTGTGATGAAATTCCCGCTTGTTCTTATTTGTAAAGTTTCCTTTGTCTTCACTGTTCTTCCTTTACATGATTTAATCTCCTTGCATGCTCTTCATATTTTATTTTTAAACTCCAAGCATTTCTACTCCTCCATCAGTTTTTATTATATGTGGGATTTACACTTTTTTCTGTCCGATTCAGATGTATAATGCATTAGCTTGGTCTGACTTCTACAAGTTCTCCAAGACTGCAGTGTTTAAAATAAACTGATTCCCTACACTATTCAGCCCAGCAAATTTAATGCCTCAAGCACTGTAATAACATGGTTTTAAATAGACTGCTGAAATATTAATCTTAGCATTCATTATTCTTTCACTCTGCCTCTAGTGTTCAACATTTCTTCTCAGGCCATCCAATGTCCTCTTTTTCTCTGTTTTGATATCCTCTGGACATCATTGCATCCATAGGATGACACACATGTTGGGAGAGCAGTGTGTGTTAAGCCTCACTGTGCTCCAAAGGAACTTATTCCTTATTCTTCACATGGAGACAGTTTTCTTTTGAAACATCTGACCTGTCTTTCAAAAATCTCTTCAAGTTTAAAGATCTATTTATATTAAAGTTTGTATAACTGTAGGTACCTTAGGTGACCAAAGTTTAGTGTTATCTTTTTTCCTTGGGCTTGGCAGAACAACTAGAGGAATACCAAGTCACAAAAAAGTAAATGAACCCCTCAGCAATTCCCTCACTGCAGGCAAGGCATCAAACTGAAGGACACTGTGAAATGGTATAGCAAGCATAAGCAGTAATAGTAAACCAGTGGCATTAGAAATTGAGAAATATACTATTTAAAGAGATGCTATGTTCAGGCAATCTTTTGTAAAAGTTTTATATTATATCCCAAGATGGATTGGCATTCAGACTGAGCTTAAATTGATTATTTTTTGTTATGCAGTTATTCAATGTGTAGAATTTTGTTACATACGTAGTATAAAAACATTTTTCTATGGTTTTGCGTCATCTACCTGATTTAGTCAAAGGGTTATAAACTACCCATGAATACATTAAGGTTAGAAATGAGAAGTCTTCAAACCACCCAAGGTTCTGGAACAAATTCACTATTGGGCAAGTAGGAGGAAAAATCTTCAGTAGCTAACTTTAAGGCAAAGACACTTTTGGAAAAGGAATGGCAGTTGCCTCCAGCAGCAGGACCCCAGGTTTAGTGAGCAGAAAAGCCCTCCTGCTCCCAGTGGCCCTGGTCCTACTTTTAGCAAGAATGTAGTTAGTACAGCAGAGCCAGGAGATCCAACACTGTGTCTCTTTGGATGTACTACATCCTATCACCTTATTTACCCATTACAGACATAAGGAATTTCCAGTATCTTCCTCAAAAAGAATGTTCCACAGCTTAGCAAGTCTTTCAGGAAACTCATCTTTTGCTCCTTAAATCTTTAACTATGGCGCGCACACACACAAAAAAAAAAAAAAAAGCCCTACCAACAACAAACCCCCAAACTGTGCTTTGGAGAAAGCAGCTTGACCTAGGGGAGTTTTAAGCTTCACACTACTATTAAGAAAGATAAAGACTTAACTCCTGTGTGCTGCTGGCAAGTGTCCTTTGGCTCATGAGCTGAGCCTCCCACAATCCATCCAGTACAAGCCCTGTACCCTGCTGCAGGCATCGCTTCCTGGGTATAAGCACTCAGTCGTCATCCTAGTCTTCTCTGAAGGACTGAATTTCACCCAAGCTTAGTGTGCAAGATGTGACCTTGACCTGCAAATTTGGTCCCCAGAGCAAGAGATTCAGTGCACACTGCTTGGCTGTCTGACCAGATGTATCTGCCCTGAAAGAACAATGTGTTTGATGGTTGCCAGTTGAAAAAAAGCTACTATTTTTAGCTACTGTGATCCTTAAGATTCCACAATGACTTTGTGAGATGCATGAAAATATTTCCTCCTTTCCTTAGGGTTTTATGCCCTACACAGGAGGGAGGAAAAGAACACAGAGATTAATGCAGTAGAATATCACTTTTTCCTCAATTACTAAAACTCCACACTGCAGTCAGATGCCTGGGAACAGAAAATAGACACCAACCTAGAACAAAAGTGTTGTCTTCTAAATTCAGCCACCAACCTTCTGGCACAGCCAGACCATGGAGGGACAATGAGGGAAATCGGCCAGAGATATTTTCTTTGACATTTTCTAAAGAAAATGGAATAAAGTGACTGCACAGGATTATTTTGGTCAAAGTGATTTTATTACCTCTGCATATGGGTTTCATAACAACCAGCAGAGGAGATGCAAAAAGCACCAGGAAAGTTCCAGCTGTAAAAAATTCAATTCACAACTGGTAGCCCGATGGCTATATCATTTAGAGAGTAGGTTAATGGGTGGAAAGAAAAAGTATACAGACTTAAAAAAAAAAAATTGAAGATAGAAAGGTATACTTAAAGTTTCCAGCCACAAGCAGTCCAGTTCAGTTTTACTTTCGGTCTGCAATTATCTAAGACCTTATCTCATTTATATGGTAATAACTTGTCTCATGTCAACTCAACAAGTAGAGATAGCAGCTACAGAGCGCCAGCTCTTTGAATGCTCTGGCTGGCTGAAGCCTCCCATCGTGGGCAGATGGACCTGCTGGGCTCAGAGCACCTATTAGACTTGCCAATGAGCCAGGCCTAGCAGTGCTGTGAGAAACATAAAAAGGCAGGGAATTTCTTGTCACTATGAATTTAACTTAACTCCTTGTAGTTTTGCACACACTCGGCATGAAAACATTTGAGAGCTATTTGCCCAGGGAAGAAGAGACTTACTGCAGCAGTTTGGAAAGAGCTGTTCCGCAATAAGGACGAGCAAAATTTCATGGCAAGGTTCAAAAATTATTCCAGGATGATTACTATAGCTGCAAAGCTGTATTTTCTCCAAAATTCTAATTCAACACAGATAAAGTAAAAAAAAAAAAAAGAAGCCAGAACAGATCTGGACAATAATGAGAGAAAGGCTTTGGTCTTTAGTAATTACCTCTAAAATTGCAAAGTGATGTCTTATCCCCTTGCCAAAGCAGAGGAGGTACGCAGAGACCTCTGGGTTACAACAGACCCTATGGCTCTCAGTTGTATTTTAAAAAAAAAGTTAGCCAGGTAGCAAACATCAAGACAGAACAAGGAAACAAGGATCTGGAATACAAGTAACCTGTACAGATAACAAACCTCACATCATTCTCCTCATTGAAAGTTCAGCTACTCTAACAAGCTCTTCCTCAAAGAAATTAACTGTCATTTTGCCCATAACCCATTACCCATTTTGAAGCATAATAGGCATTTCATTTCAACAAGTAGAAGCTAGATAGTGAGATATGGTGATTGTATGTACTAGAACTCTGCTGGACAGTGGGTTGTGTTTTAACAACTGTAGTTATCAAGTACATACTTCTAGCCCACCTGGAACAGAAAAAGCTTGATTTAAGGTCGTGAGGTTCACAGCATATCTTTAATGAAAACCAGGCAGGGTATGGTTTGCAGTCTATGCTTTCTAAAGGGGTTCTGTGCCTCCCACTAGAGGGAAGTGTATTTTGTAGGTAATTTAGGAGCAAAAAGACAACTGATGCTATTGTGTAAAAAAAAAAAAAAAAATAGAAGGAAAGACCAGGGTTTGGCTTATGCCCCTGTAATATTATCATACATTGTGCTGCTTTCTTCTCTTCCAGAGCTGACAGGTGGATTTCAGGAAGATCAGGTCTATGCTCACTGCCTCATCCCTTTGCAGGGTATAGGAAGGGGCAGCCTGCTCAGGTCATGCTGCTGATGGAGCACTGGAAGTCGGGTGGTTTAGGAACACTGATTTAAAATGCTTTGAACTCTGAACATCGAGTTTTATATGGGATTTACTTTGTATTTAAATACAACACAGCAATTTGTATTGAAATACTATCATATACATAGGATAGCTGATTGCAAAATGAAGGTTTTAACATCAATATGTTTGAGGACTGCATTATTCTTCTACACAGAGGATGTTACACATGAATGCCTTAATCCCTACCAAACCACAGTAAGCCCCAAGCCCCACAGTCCAGAAAAAGAGTTTTTAAGATGCCACTTAGGGTTTCTTACCATCAGCAAGGGTTGGTGTTGCATCATTTCATCTCTAAAACTATCCCTTTAGCCACACTTGCTTCAGGTGCATGTTAAGAATGTGAAGTTAAGGTTAGCAGTTCAGAAAACCTCTGAAAGGGATCTAGAAGTTCTCCTGTAAATGCAGCTCTGTCCACCATCCCAGCAATAACAAAAACCATCTAGTTACACCCCAGCATAACCATAACACCTCCAGTCTCAGTCATATCACAGACTCATGGAAGTGCTGGATCATGGACTGCTGCACTGGGACAGAGGGGAATGAATGTCAGGGCAGAGGGGGTGGAAATACTTCTGTGAAGTGTTGATACAAAGGTGCTAGCCATCAAAAGATAAGTCAGTTTTGGACAATCATAAGTAGCCTTGGGAAAAACATGTGAAGAGCGGACTACATAAACAAGACTTTTTTTTGCCTTAGTTGATACAAGCAGAGCTGAGTTTATAGGCACAGTTCAGGAAGTTCAACTTTTAAGCCTGAACACAGAGGATTCAGTCTCCTGCCAGCTCAGGAGCTGGGGAAAGATTTTTGACAGTAAGCAGCTGCAATCTATGCCATCTTTTAAAAAAGTAAAAGCAAAAACATAAGCAGGCGTAAAAATGTTTATCATTTGAGAACAACAGCATCAATAATGAATTTTCACTATTAATAAATCCTGCCTCCAGAGTTTTCCCAGAAAGCTTGATAAATATTTCATTGTGTTTCATTCTGAGAAGTAATCCAAAAGAAGACTCTGAAAGTCTTGAAGAAAGGTGAAGGAACTGTTTAAAGTTTAAGTTTTTGAAATGCTAATAGCTATGAGGAAGCATTAGTGCAGTTTAGCTCTGATTGCATCAGGAGTGGAATAGCTACAAGAGATTTAATGAGGAAGACATCCAGCATAGTGCTATTAAATGCTTCTCAAGCATAATAGAGTAATATTCCAAAAACACTACAAACACCACACTATAGTCTTCAGTGGAAAGAGCACTGCCTCAGTGGTATTTCCCACCCCCACGCAACATGGATATATTAGAACACAAAATATTACACACACCATGTCCACGTAAGGGAATCTTGTATCATGGAAAACATGTCAATTTTGATTCCTTGAGCACAAAGCAAAAGGCCACACGCTCAGGGCAGAACAGTAAGCCAAGACAAGCATCTTACAGTCTGGAAAGTTAAGAGAACAGTGAGGGTAAGCCTCATTTGAAGTTGTAATGAAAAGCTTAGTCTCTAAAGGCTTTAAATGAATATGCTTACACAGAGTAGTAAGCATTTTAAATATGTATTCAAAGTCCTGTTGGATTCTAATGCTCCTCTGGTGATTAAAGCTGATTCTTCTGCTCAGTAAATAATTCAGTAGCAAAGAATTGCTTGGCCTGGAAAAGAGATGAACAATAGGCCAAGACTTTAGATAGTTGCTCTTTTCTAAGAGATTTTGGCCTCAATTTTGACTTTGGGAGGAGAGGTTTCTGCAAAAGTGGAAGTCACACAAATAAAGTTGAAGTGTTTGTATTTACAACACAATTTAGAATCAGCATTTTCTGACCTTTATTCTGTTACTGGAAGAAGAAACAGCTGATGGCATGAAAAGAGAACCCAGCAACATACTTTATATAAGCTATAAGGAGAGTAATTTTCTTATTCAAGGGCAAAGGACTGTTTTGTTCTAGCTGTTATCAGAGGTTCATCCTTTGATACAGTACGCTACTGTTAGATACTTGGGAGTGCAGATACCCAGGAACCTCATCTACAGTAGGCTCCAGAAAGCAAAATGCTGTTCTGTGTTTCCAGGTGTTTTTTGTTTGTTTAACATTAGCACAAAGATGCATCTAAGTACTGAAGAGCAATCTGATTAGGAGTGAGATTAACAGTAATAAAGCACTCCCAAAATAAACCAGCCAACTCAAGTTTCCTTACCCCTAGAAGCAAATATTTTTAAACCAGAGACATTAAACCAGGGTAGAAATCTTTCCCAGGTTAATTCCATTAACTCTGATGGGTCAGGACATGGTTTGTCCTAACACACCACTAGGCCTGATCCAAACGCCATGGGAACCTTTTGGATCAGACCCCAATAAGGGACATACTGGACAAACACACATACAAATAACATGTGTCTTTTGTGTGTATTTTAAAAAAATGCAAGAACTTGAGCCACTCATGTTCTCAATATTGCTTTTGTCAGATGATTATATAGATCAAGGAATCATCATCATCAAGGGATCATTTTTCTGCTCTAACAGAAATGAGATGCACAGAGGCATGTTAAAAGACAGATAACTTCTAGCAGCCAGGTTGGAACTATGCTTCCCAAAAGAAGAAGCTCTGGGTAACTCTAAAGCTAGGAAGAAACCAAGGACAAGATATCCCAAAACCTCACCTTACTTTTGTTATATTTTTTTCAAGGTTAAGAGTGTTTGGATCCAGCTTTTTTCTAGCCAACTTTAAGAAAAACATTATTTCTAGACAGCATTTTCCACAAATAACTCTTAAAAAAAGCAAACAAAAAAGTTAATATTATGTCACAAAGAATTTGCCTCTAAAGTCAGAGGAACGAAACTACATATATATAACTGACCTGTTTTGTTTACAGCTTTCTCCACGAGTAGTTTTCTTAGTTGCACAGACAAATCTTCCTTAGTAACTCCCTTTTGACTGTGATCTTGGCACTAGAAACAAGGAGTGACACAACAAAATGCTGCAATCTATGGCATAATACTTAAAGTGTAAAACAGATCGGTTTAAGAACTGTAAGCACAAAAAAAAACCTTTAGAAAAAAGTAAATAAAAAGCAGCAGTCGCTACAGAGTATCTTCTAGCGAAAGAATTTTGCACAAGGGAAGACTGCACAGGGTTACTCACAGATGTTGCATTTTGTAACTAGAGAACATCATCAATTAAATTCCAGAAATATCAGCCATATCTAAACCCCCCATTTGACAACTTCTGTCCCTATCATTTCCCCTTTATCCCAGCTACACATCACATCAAGAGCAAGGCGGGCCATACCTGTCTCCCAAGGACTAGAGAAAACATTGTCCCAGCCCAGAACTACTATATGCTGCCCCATTCATTGCATTTAAATGCATCACCTGTGGTTTCCCCTTGATGAGACAGCACAGTCACACAGCCGAGCTAACTCAAAACAGCTGCCCTGAGCCCTGCAGGAGGGCAGCATTTACACCAGCTGAACCTCTATCCTGGCTCTTCTTTGGCAGCAGCAACCTCCTTTCATGTACCTACCCTTGTGACTGCCAGGATGCCATGAAGAGGTGCTCCTGCCAGCCACAGGACTACAGGTTGGGCTAGTTTTGCCTCTGCCAGGTGCTCTTGCAGCCAGCAGCTGTGAGAGGGCAGAACACGGACAGGCGGACAAGGGCAGAGGGGCTGGAGATCCAGGGGAGAGTAACACAGTCAGGCTGCCCCATGCCCAACCCACAAAGGGGTCTCAAGCATTGTCTTGCTTAGCATTCTTATTAAAACATAGNCCCCCTTTTTTTTTTGCATTGCCATACTGTTTGATTTCGTATTTTACTCAGACAGGCTTTCCCCCACGAAATGCTGACTTTTCAGCTGGACCTTCCTTACGTGTTGGGGCGTGGAGGAGAGTGACAGACATATCTTGGAATACCACAAGTACATGTCTCTTTGTCCAATGTGTTGTTATGAATGAACAGGCTCAGAACAATTCCTGTATTTTTGAGGGACAAGCATTTCTGCAAAATTTCTTGCTGGAACTTCATACACAAAACACTAGAGAAATCCCATCTGGATACTGCACACAAGAACTCACATTGAAACAGAGGCATGGAGGGAGGGGCTTGTGGAGGTGATCAGAGGAGCATTTTTTCATGACAGAAGAATAGAAAATTTGTCTTGCACAGTAAAACACAGACTGAAAGAGGGGAGAATTGCAGTCTGTAAGGTATCCAAGAACTAAGTACCAGGAGAGGAAAAGAACTATTTAATTTAATAGAGATATTGACATAAAGATATCGGATGCAAACATACCACAAACACATCCATCCTGCACACTAGAAGAAGGATTCCAGTTATTAGAAGGATGAAGTTTGGGAACTCTCTTCCCAAAAGTCATCTTTTACAAAGAGACAAAAATTTAAGCATTCTATTCAAGATCATACATAAAGTTTGTGTCAGAGATGGAAATCAGATACTGGAGACTTAAATACCAGGCCAGGTCCTTTAAAACAAAATCAATATTCTTATCAGTGAGGGTCAAATGTGTTGAAAAGATGGTTTGCTGAGCCAAACTTTGCAATCCAATATAGGTGAAGTTAGCAAAGGAAACTAACAGGAGAAAACAGATCAGATTTTTATAATATGAATAAACTGATAATAAATTTTTAGCTGTAAATCAGTACCACTAATCTTTGGAATTATTAAAAAAATATTTTCATTTAAAGAAAAGATTTGTATTTCTGAAAAAGGGCATTACCTCAGGATGCTGCAGAATAAATGAAGATGCTTATGGGCAGTCTTTTCCTTCTTTTGCATGGCAGAGCAAACAATTTATTCATACGCCAGTGTAATCTGTTCTTCTGAGTTAGGGGGTTTTTTTCCTTTTAAATATTATTGTTGGAATTATCAATACAGCCATGTCCTCAGGGAATGGCGTCCATGCTTGTAAAGTTGTTATAAACAAACAAGCTTAGACACTTCTCTTTCTTCTGAACTCCTTTTGATTTGGGATTTTCATCTGACTGTAACTTACTTTTTTCCCCTCACACGGTGCTTGTCAATCAGTTGACCTGGCTTTTTCTTTCTCAGTGTCAGAAGAAATCAATGAGGGTTTCCATTCAGGGATTCCCAAGGGTATTTCCCTTATTATCAACTTAATTGCCATGCCTATTTTATCTCAAGCCCTATACTCTATTTGCTTCATCAGACTTCTCCAAATCCTAATTCCAGTATCAAAATCCCACATCTGTTATTTCTTAATCCTCAGATGCTCACTTTATGCAAAGTTCAGGAGCGAAGATTTTTAAAAGTGGTGTTTGTTTGCTTCCTCAGGTCCCCGTTACCTCTGCCCACCCCAGGAACCAGGACCGTGTTCCTCCTATAAACATGTCACCAACTCCAGGAGGGAGATGGTGACACAGGGTCATGCACTCTCCCCAGTGCTCCCTCCTGCTCACAAGGATGTGCGTCACCTGTCTCGGGGACCTGGATTCCCAAACAATATTAAAAATGCATTCCCAACCTTCTTTTCCCCTTGGCCTTGAGGCAGAATCTTTCACATTTTCAGGTAGCCCTAACTTTGTAAAATGTCATGGTTCTTCTTACTTTCTGATTCACACTCGAGTTAACAAAGTTACCTTTGGCAAGAGCAAGCAACTCTGTGCTCTCATCTTGAGTTCCCAAAACTGGAACCAGAGGGTGCATCTGATTTATCCAGTCATCAACGTGCTGGACAATATTTGAAAGAGAAGCGAGAGGACACGCAGGCAGCTTTTACAGGAAAGGTTTGTCCTTGATGGCCAAACCACACTATTTGCATTCCTAACTTTGCTGCAGCCATTTCTGTCCTCTGGCAGCTCCTACCAGCAACATTTCCAGCCTCCCGCAGGAGTTTGGTCTAATGATGCCATCTTACCACTTTTTCTCTGTTTTTTCACACAACACCAAGACCTTTCATTTTCCCCTTTTCCAGCAAAATTTAAAGACCAGCTTCTCACATTCAGTTAGTGGGATTGGAATGGCAGGTCCTCAATGTAATGCAGTCTTAAGGCAAGTTGTGCAAGGGTGCAGATGTGAGGGTTATTCCTTTCTTCAGGCAGTTGCAGAGTTGGCGACTTCCCCTGTCTCCCTAGAAACAGGTTTACAACTTCCCTCTCTTCCTGCTTGTCTATCCAAGTGCTACCATTGACACCTAAATGCCCTGCCTCGGCACCTCATGAACTCCAATGAATTAATAACCACAGCAGCTTTGCAGAGAAAAACACTTGAGAAGAAATACATCAGTAAAACTTAAAGGCTCAGACTTCCAAGAGGTATTTAAGTGGCATGAGCCATGGAAAGATTCCAGTGTCACTTTCAGAGCATCCACCTGCATCACTATAAACCTACACAGCTTGTAAACATTTCTGCCTAAACATCTTTAGAAAGCTGGAGCGGAAAGGATTTAAGTATTTTTTGCATTAAGGTCTTAAGTGATTTGGAGCATTTCTCTAGTACAGCAACGCTGAACTTGGACTTTCCAAGTCAACACCTGGGACTGTCAGAGCACCCTTGCATGCTGTGCATCATTTGTCCCAACACAAGACAGAAGCTACCAGGAACAGCTATGGGCTTCCAGTGCAGGAGCTGGAGCATCTTGCAGAGGGGCAGACTGCTCTGGGAGGCACAGGGCTTGTGTTTGTACATGATGACAGGAGGGACAACAGGAGCATCTTGCCTTAGGCACCACAAGGGGAGGGGGGGCCCTCCATCCTCTGCTGGTCCCTGGGCCCTGCAAGCTGTGAAGGCACCAGCATGTTGTTCTCAAAAGCGTGCTGTGCAAGCGTGGAGGCAAATTTCACATCACTGCCTACAAAACTTGGTGTCATGCTGGTGCAGTACCACAGAGGTAGAGCTCCACTGCTTGGCTTAATCTGAGAATTAAACACTGTGCTGGGAGCTGCCACCGGGCACGCTGAGCTGTCGCTCTTCAAAGGGTTTGGGTTGTGTAAGCGGACCAAGGGAATCGCTAAACCACAGACAATGAAAACAACTTTAAATGAGAGACTAAATGAAAGGAAAAAAGTTGTCCAAATGTCAAGGTTAATGTTTTCATAAGACTAACAAGGGAATGGCTAGATGGTATGAGTGTAAACTTTAAACTTAATTAAAAATTTTAAAGTGTGAATACAAAACTAACTTCAGTCTAGACAGTCAATAAATCTATCCTCCTTAAGGAAACACTGGTCCTTTTGGTATTTCTGGTCAATTTTCTTCCTCATCCTTGCAGCTATGTGTAACTTTGAAACTCGGATTCCCATCTGTCAAAACCAGAGGAGCCATGCAGAGCAGGACCACAGCCTCCAGCAGCTCCTGCTCCGCGTCCTCCTGCACCCGTGGCTGGGCCAGTGGCTCTGCCCCAGCCCAGCTACACCTCTGCAATGGGCAGCAGCCTCCAAACACACATGCCAAGCCAGGGAGTGACAAATCTCTGCCCCCACTCCTTAGCTGGACCATGATGAGCAGTGGCTCTGCTATTTGGAAAGCCAGAGACTGCAGAAATTGAGTCTAAAGTGCCTCTGAGAAGGCCTGGCCCCGGCAGGTATCTGGCAGATTGTAAGAGATCAGTTGAAAGAGCTCTGGGATCTTGTTTTCTTGCATTTTGTTGTTAGCGGGCATCATCACCCAGAATTAGAATTATCTATAAATTATCTACTTAGCCATTTTCCTGATATTTCAGGCAGTTTTGTTCTTGAAATAAATTGCCTTTTAATTGATTAGTGGGCATGGGTGACGGTTGGACTCGATGATCTTAAAGGTCTTTTCCAACCTAAATAATTCTATTATTCTATGATTTTAAGAAAGGAAAGGAAAATGGTAAGAACTCCCCATGATCTCAAATTGTTTGGCTATTACTGGCTCTGTGCATGCCATACTTTAGCATACTATCCCTCCTGGTGAATGCTAGAAGGAATGTATATGTGCTCTGAAAACACACAGGGCAGTTGTTCTTCCTTCCCTCTTTCCTTCCAAATGTTGCTCATACTTACTTGTGTGCACAAGCAGTGTTTGGTTAAATTGTCAAGAATTTAGTGGAATCACCACACTTTTTGCTTAGACATTCAAACCTCCCTAGACAGCCCCTTTTTCTTTACCTTTCTGTCAAGTCTATCATTATTTTCCTTAAACAAAAATTCCAATTTTGTGACCGATAGGTACCTTTCTTTTCCCTCTTTTTTAAAATATGCCTTGTTCAGACACATAGTTTGCAGCCTGTGCTACCAGTGCACTGCAGCTATCCCTGGTGCAGGATCTGGCCTTGCACTGTGCTAAAAAACAATGGAGTTGGGGAAAAAGGTGCGGGGACAATCAGCATTTTGATAACCAAGACTGAAATCACTGGCTCTGCCATATGCTCCACCTTATAGTCTTAAACTTGGCTTGAAATTTGCCTTCATCTGTCTGACTCTTCCTCAGCATGAACTCCACTTATTGTACTCCTGATAAGTCCATCAATATCATCTCAGTACTGTGAATAACAGAACATTAAACTAGTATTATGGCTCTGTAACAAAATAAGGATATTGGAATCTTACATCAAAGCCATTTTTTTAGGGAGCCATAATATTATTTAGTCTTCTGTTATTCATGGTGCCGAAACAATGCTATTTCACATGGTTCAATCCACAAAGAGCAGACACAACCAGTACTTCAGCTGCACGTGAGCAAATATGATTCTGGATATTCAGTGACAATAATTATAACCATGAAGACTACAGCACTGAAAGTTTTCTTCAGGAAGGTCAATAACCAAACAGATTAGATTGGAAGCTCATGTTTTTTCTATGCAGAAGAGACAATCTGAAGTTTGATTTCATTTTCATAGGACAAAACAAAAAAGTTAACATAGCATACAAAGCCAGGAGCATATTGCAAATATTCCAGCTGAAGAAAAGCATAAGCTAAGAATCAATATACTTCAGATGAATGTCAAGATGTTTCAACTTATGTATAGATTTTAAGTTACCAAAGCTAGCCCCATTAAAACAATGTAAAGATCTTACTTTCTTCCCGAAGAGACTTCAACACAAGCCATTAATTTTTTTCCTCCAGTAGATAAAATAATGGACTTAATGCAAGTAAATCCTCTCCACTTTTTCTCAGTTACTGGTGAGGAATCTCAAACATGCAACAATGTGTGACAGAGCAGTAAAGAAAAATAATCATCTAACTCTACAGGAGATATGTCCTGGCATAGTAAATCAGCACTGGATGTTCGCAGGCTACCACCTGCATTCTTGGCTTTCTTTTATTTTACAGTGTTTTGCTAAATTGAAACATGATGTTTTTTAATGAAGACCTTTGCTCAAAAAGATTTTTTTCCCCTTCTTTTCTTTAAAGATAAAGATATGCTTTTCCTAGGTCTGATGGCAATTCTGTATCATAACATCTGCCTCGATCTGTAGAGCTGATAATTTTATCCCTGCCACTGAGATGTATTTCTGAAGAAAGAGGTGCAGAGTTTAAGAGGTGTCTGTGAAGGTGACCTACTCCAGCCCAAGTGCATTGGTTAAAAGCAGAGAGCAGTCTCAGAAATACAGAAATAGCAGCAGCTCCTAGAAATTTTGGCCAGACAGAAACAGGACAGGGAACCTGTACTCCAGTGAGGGACACCCAGCAAAACTCTTATGCACATGCACCCTGAGGGGACACGATCACTGTTTTGCTGCCTTTGCAGTGGGGTCAGAGCTCATCCTAGAGAGAAGATTAGAGCACTGATACAAATGATCACCACACCAAGCCTCCACACTGCAGGAGATCCCCAATGGCTGACAGTGCTATTGCAGTGGATGTTCTACCACCATGTGCAGCAGGACAGGTTTTGGAGCCCTGCCCGCTGACCCCAGCATCCCCAAGGCTGACTGTCAGTTTAAAAATTGGGATGAACCATTAAAAGCAACTGCAGCTTCCTCAGGGACTGCTGCTGCAGTAAGAAAATATCAGAAAGCAGAACTTTGGACCCAACTTAGTGTGAGCTTGGCTTCTTTACCAGAAAAGCGAGCAGTAAAGCAGTAAAAGACCACATCCAAGAGACTGGAAGCTCCTGACTCCCCATCATTGACCCTCAGCAGGACCTGGCCACAGAGATGGTTGTCAGCTCGGTTTCTGGGACTCACACATACATAAAGCCATCTCCAGACCAGCCTGGGCTGTAGGCAAGACTCAGTGTTACCCTCCTGATGGAGAAAGAGCAGGCAGAGAAAGGGAGGTGGTGGCAAGCCAGCAAGTGAGAGAGAGCCCTGGGGAGCTGCCCCTCGTGCAGCCTGATGCTGGGGAGAAAATGCCTGCAAGAGATAGAATCATAGAATGGTTTGGGTTGGAAGGGACCTTAAAGATCATCTAGTTCCAACCCCCCCTGCCATGGGCAGGGACACCTTCCACTAGACAAGCTTGCTCAAAGCCCCAGCCAACCTGGCCTTGAACACTTCCAGGGATGGGGCATCCACAACCTCTCCGGGTAACCTGTTCCAGTGTCTCACCACCCTCACCCAGTGAAGAACTGCTTCCTTACATCTAATCTAAATCTAGTCTTTTTCAGTTTAAAACCATTACCCCTTGTGCTATCACTACGCTCTCTGTTGAAGAGTCCCTCCCCATCTTTCCTGTAGTCCCCCTGGAAGGCCGCTATAAAGTCTCACTGGAGCCTTCTCCTCTCCAGGCTGAGCAACCCCAACTCTCTCAGCCTGTCCTCATAGGGGAGGTGCTCCAGCCCCCTGATCATCTTCATGGCCCTCCTCTGGACTCACTCAAGCAGGTCCATGTCATTCTTCTGTTGGGGTCCCCAGAGCTGAAAACGGTACTCCAGGTGGGGTCTCATGAGAGCGGAGTAGAGGAGCAGAATCACCTCCCTCGACCTGCTGGCTACACTTCTTTTGATGCAGCCCAGAACGCAACTGGCTTTCTGGGCTGCGAGTGCACATTGCTGGCTCATACTCAGTTTTTCATCCACTAATACCCCCAAGTCCTTCTCCGCAGGGCTGCTCTCAATCCACTCATCACCCAGCCTGTATTTGTGCTTGGGATTGCCCCGGCCCATGTTCAGGACCTTGCACTTGGCCTTGTTGAACTTCATGAGGTTCACATGGGCTCACCTCTCAAGCCTGTCAAGGTCCCTCTGGATGGCATCCCCTCCCTCCAGTGTGTCGACCACACCACTCAGCTTGGTGTTGCTGGCAAACTTGCTGAGGGTGCACTCAATCCCACTGTCTGTGTTGCTGACAAAGATGTTAAACAGCGCTGGTCCCAATACCAACCCCTGAGGAACGCCACTCGGACATCAAGCCATTGACCCCAAATCTTTGATTGTGACCAGCCCCTCTCTGCCTCCTGGCAGAGATGAGGCAATCATCAGAGCTCTTTCACAACCTTCAGCATCCTGCCATCCAAAAATTGCCTGTGCTGAGAGCTGGCCTGCAATACATGATCACTTGTTGGACTGAGTTCTGCATTTTGTTTTACTAAGAATTGCTCAACTTGGGAGAATTTATACTTGGATATTAGAGAGACATAAACAGCCATAAAAATTCCAGCTCTGCTTGTACGAATGATCCACTGATGTGTGTTAAATGCACTCTATTGCTGCACTGAAGTCAATTTGCAATTGATCATATTGCATTTCTAGTGTCAGCAAATATGAAAACATGTCATTTACCAATGCTTAATGAACCTCTATGCTGACAAGACATAAATATCAATAAGCAGCTCTCCAGATAAGGAGGTTAACCAGCAAAGTACTCAGTGAAAACATTAAAGAGGTAATCATCTGGCAATTGCTGTATAGATGGAGCAGCTGCCCTCAAGGATGACTGAACCTATGCAAAGGACCATTACAGGAAAAAAGGAGAAAAAAAAAAAGAGGCAATTAACTCCATGTTATAAGCTGAAAAATTCTATCTGAATGAAAAAAGTAACTGCCTTTCTGGATTGCACTTGTACTCCTTTCCACAAGTACTTGAGGTAATCTACTAGTAGGGCTCTTTGACCATGCTGCATATTTGGAAAGGAAAAGGCAAAGCAGAAACTTGCTCCTCTTCATTATTCCTGGTAATGCTGATTCTTCCTGCTCTCTTTTTTGAATCTTTGCATTGCTTTCGTGGGTATTTTAATCCTAAGAGCTTCCTTTTTTTTTTTTTGGACAAAGCTTTCAGTTTCCTGTAAAGTTAAAGGAACGCAATAAAGGGAACATTACCAGTGCTTAGAAGCACTTCATGAAAGTAAAACACAGCAGATTAAACTTTGCTTTATAGTTAATGGAGCAATTTAGCAGCAGCTACATTCACCACTGGACTGAACATAAATTTCAAGTTCAATTCAGATTTTAAGCAGACGTAAATGGTGTTTATGTTAAATCTATGAAGCCCAAGGCAGCGAGACTTTTCTGAGCAACCACAGGAGTCCAACAGAGTTAAACCTCTCACAGCTCAGATATACCCACTACTCATGGGACAGGGTACATGCAATACCCCTTTTGCAGTCAGTTCTGACCATGAAATGGGCCCATTCTGCACAGCCAAGGGAAAGGACAGGACAGAGGAGGGTGATGCTACAGAGTGCTGCTGGCAGAAATGAGATCTTCTGTGTGCGATCCCCTGACCTGGGCATCCTTTCCCATTTTACAACCATTTCCCACCCCAGGCATATACCAACTATCCTCTGCCTGCAGCAGCCACTGACCCATAGCCCAGCCGCTCCAGGGGCAGGGGTCCCCCTCCTTGCAAACCACTTTCCCTTGCCCAGATGACCCCGGCAGCCACCTTGCCACAGCCCTGCGTGCTCTGCCCTCCCTCCACTCTGCCCAAGTAGCATCTCACCACCCGGATCAGGCTCTGAGCTGACATCCCAGCCATGAAGCCTCTTTCTGTAAAAGTCAGAGGGCCACATCCAGCCCACAGATGGCCAGACTAACCCTGCTTAGGTAGGGAGGAAAGGCTGATGCCTCTCAGAGGGCAAAAGCTTCTGGTTTTGCCAGTGCCCAATCCCTGAAGTATGTGAATTAAGCATCTTAAAGGAAAGAGAAAACAAACAAACAAAGGCAGTTATGTATTGCCATTAAATAGTATCAAGGCAGTGGGTTTCAGCAGTGTGTCATTCCAAACCAGTACCTCGCAACTTGCAGCTGTTTTTGGAAACCACTGAGTGGTCACCTTATAAATAGTTACCCGAGGCAAAAGGAAAATTGTAGTAAAGCTGGAGGGAGAAAGGGAATTTTCCTTTCTGCAGAAGAAACATAGGGATGTTCAGAGATAGCAGGCATTTAAGGAAGTTGCTGCCTTTTGTATATTCAGTAACATCTGACTATTCCAGTGACAAAAACTCCCTGATATTTTAATGTATTGTAATGCTAGCTGTGCAAAACCACCACATGTATGAGACAGGAAAAGGAGTTTGTACATCAGAAAAAATGCAATTAGCAGGAAATTGTCTGTGCTGTGGTATAGCCTTTGCCATACACACTGACAGGATACCACATAAATCCTTCTCATTTAAAGCATGCTTTACAGCAAAAAACTCATCACCCAGACCCAGCCCTCCTCTCTCCTGTATACATCCTATCCTATTTCAATGCAAATGTTGCCCCTTGATAATAACAATCCCCCACAGCTCTCATATCACATTTTTCAGCAGTCGATGTAAAAGCGAACATCAGACCAACTGAAGTCAGTTCATTGACCCCATTTTGCAGGTTCAGAAAGGGAGGAACAGGAGAAGTCCCTCCCAGCAGGTTGAAACTGAAGCAGGACTTTGGTGCCCAGGGATGCTCCTCTGAGATCCTTAACCTCTGTGCTTGCAGCCCAGGCAATGTCACACAATGTCAAATTCAAATGGCACAGCTGTATTGCGCATGTTCCGGGGGACATGTCTCAGGGCACTCGGCATGTCTTACCTGTTTAGGCACTAGTATTCCCAAGTGGGCTCAGAGGAGCTTGTCTGGTTTTCCCTCTAGTTACTGCCAGTGTCCACACAAAGTTGCACTGATTCGCCTCTACTTGCACCTCTCAACAGGCAAATGCCAGTTTTCCATACACAATTAAAGTGAAAATCTTCAAAAATTGAGTAAAAACTTAAATAATTTTCATGTATACTTTAAAACTATGATTTGTATTTTTTTAAGCATTCTGATAACTTCATGATGACCAAGCTCCAAACCTGATGTACTAAACATAAGATGTAAGAGATATGAGACAGGTTTCCAACATCCCTATTTCTGTACACATTAACTGTTGGTGATGAAATTCAGTAGGTGTAATTGTAGAAACACTTCTCAAAGGGTTTCAGAATGTGCTGAAGAATGCAGTATACAATAAAACAAGGTGTCACAGAAGCCTTGATTTCCATTGCTAACAGTTATTTGGGTCCCAGCTACTGTTTGGCCAGCGACAATTTGAATCAAACTTGAAGAATAACAGAATTGCAATTGGTAGCACAATCTTAATATTGAATTAAATATATCCTCCACATCAACTGCAGTTATGCACAAATAACTTGGGAGCATTCCATGTCACACAGCAGTACTCTAAAAATATATTTGTTTTCAGATAGGATTATGGATGGCCAAGCAGTTTCTTCATAACTCACGCCTGAACTTCAGAGTCTTTGCCACTACAGTAAGCTTTAATCAAATTAAAAATTTGCTCCCAGGTATGACTGTATCTCAACCTTATAGAGGTACCTTATTATTATAGCTGCTTTGTGTAGAGAAAAAAAAAAAAAAAAAGCCTTTATGTAACTCTGTGCTTGATTTTTCAGCAATGAAATAAAAGAGGTTTCATTTGCACTGAAGGATGAGATTTCCCTCTGGATTTGCTGCCCTCTAGATATCTTTCAGTATAAAACTGCTGTGCTTTTTAAATGGATTTTGCAATAATCTGCTTTAACTGAGGATGCAATGGGGAGGGGATAAATGAGTACAAAGGCAAGGAAGAGGCAGTGTTTGAATAGCTTATTAAGATGCTTTTTACAAGGATAAGGTGTCTTCAGATGATGCCAGTTGTCCAAAGGAAGGAGAGCAGTTACATGTGTATGGGGGAGACAAATCAGTGCTAAAGATGTGCTGGGTGGTGGTTGTTATGGGACAACATGCTCCATTTGCTCTACAGAAAGAGCAGTGAGATTATCAACCTATCATTCATAATACTGCTCCACCAAAGGGCATTAGTGCTGTTGTGAGAAAACTGATGTGAAGAGGCGTATTTCTTCCCCACATCTCCCTCGCTATTTGTCTCTTGGATAACACAGCTCTGCAAAGCTTTCCTCAGCGATGCCAAGCTTCGGGTTGGTAGTGCCACATCAGACATTCCAGATTTGTTTGGTTTGCAGCAGAGAATAAAAATGTTTCAGAAACTTTGACAGAAGCCTATTTGCTAAATTCTGTTTCCAGCCCTGCAGCAGTTTTGGTCCTTCTAGTGGGGATCTCAACTGAAAATTTTTTAGTAGAGGGATGTGCACATGTGCAATAGGAGTTTAAGGGAAAAAATGTCATGCAAAACAAGAGCAGTACTGGTGATTCATTATAAGATCATACTAATAAGAAGATGATTAGGTAAGCAAGGCAGCCCATAAATAAAAGGTAACCATAACTGAATTCTTCAGTTTGTTCAAGGCCAGTTGGGAAAAAGATGTTGTTCAGACTACCTAGAGCAAAAATACCTCTAAAGGTCCCTCCAAATGAGGTGAGACAAATAAATTGTTTCAATTATATCTCTATTTTGTATCTTAACCAGGGTGTTTATTTCAGGAAAGACTTGGGGGAAAAAGAAAAAAGAACCACTTTATTATTTGATGGGGAAAATAAGGCCCGGCTTTTGGACCCTCAAATCTTTACACATGTATCCTACCCAGCTTTCAAGTAGTTTGACTCATACACAAACATTTGTGTAGATTTCCTCCCAGGCCAGATCCCGTAAAAAAAAAGTACTTTTTTGTTTTTCTCAGCCTAGATGTAAATAGTCCTATTAATCCCAAGGAAACAGCCATTTTGGCAAGTGCTGCTTGAATTTCAGTGTCTGCAGGATCAGGCCCTGTGATCTGACAGCTTGACAAAATTATAAGTTGGCATGTAGAAAGCACCATTCATCAAGGGAAACTAAGGGAAAAAACAGTTATTAACTCTCAAGGTCAATGTAGAGTGATCAATATTATTAATTGCATGTGGATAAGTCGAGACAGCAGTTCAGCACTTTCGCAGCTATCTGAGGTTCAATACAAGTATTAAATACTAACAGTATTCAATCATGGGTGGTTAAGAAAAGAAGCTCCTAATTCTGCTCACCTTTTGCAGGTGAAAGAAGAGTTCCTTCAGACTAAAGTATTGCTGGATATCCTCAGCCCTGTGCTCAGACCAAGTGTGTATGGGAGTCAGAAAGGTAAAATTTTGTCTGTCTTGGCTTTCCTGAAACTAGAAACAGAAATCTCCAACCAGCACAAAATGCCCTGTCTTGGTGACATTTCCAGCCTTACCATAAGCTGAAAATTCCCAAGTCCACCCAGAGAGCCTGTTGCCAAGAGATTACAGCATGACTTATCTGTGTTGGAACAGGAATCGGCAAATACATATGAAAACATGCATGCAGGGAAGAGAAAACTGAAAGGATGTACTTGCTTACACAGCACGTGGTACCACAGACACTTCTCCCTTGGGTCCTACCAGTTAGTCAGAAAAAATCCCTTCTGAGTTTCCTAACTTTATCACATATCCAATCCCAAATCTAGGTTTCACTTATCTGTTCAATGTCAGTTCTAAAACCTATAATGCTTTTCTACTCAGCAAGAAAACATAAATTCCTAAATTTTAAATGAATGAACATTTAAAATCCTACAATTTTATCATAACTAAAGTGTAATTCCTGTCCTATTGTCATGCCGTCAGCTGTTTTCAGACTCCAATTTATCTGATTTGATCACTCTGTTCCTGGGCACCAGCTTTTGTGGCTAAATACTTTGTTATGGACACTCGCTCACTCTGCAGCTTTGGGGAATGGAAAGGTTGCTGAACCCATGCCCCGTATTTGATTAACCTGGGCCAGCCAAGAGCAGACAAATTCCCAAAGACAATTTGTATTAAATTTGGAAAGTGTTCTCAAAAATTTCAAATGCTTTTTTAAGTCCTTGGCCTGAATGGCCAGACCTTGGCCATTCTCATCAAAACTGCTAGGAAGAAAGAATAAGCACTACATGGTTGTTAGTCATGCCACTTTTTGGTTGCCTGAAAAGTGCTAATTTGCTCTAAAATATAAAATAAAATAAATCAGAGATGAGGAACCTGAACAGAATAAAAGTCTTCCTCTTGCTTTGGACCAGAATCTCAGGTGGATATTAGTATTTATAAATTCAAAGACTGCCACTGCTTCAGAGCTAAATTTCAGGCATTCATCCAAATTGAACCCAAAGCTTAAACCTTTTGACATGAGCCTTCCTCCCTGCCAAGCATTTGTTTAATTAATACATCNACGAAAAAAAACCCAACCAAAAAAAACCCAAAACTGTATCAAATGAGCTGGAAAAGTACAGAGAAAAAGAGGCGTTCAGTAAGAGCCCAGAAGCTATAGCTCTGACTTATGTAAGTGAAGGACAAGCAGTGTCTTCTATATAGGAAAGTTTATTTTCCTGTCATGATCCAAACTAATAGTGAAGGTGGGTTCACTTGTCAGATGTATTATTCCAAAAGAAGGATGATGTTTTCTAGTGACAGACTTAGCCACCCCCAACGTGCACAGGACCCTGATTACCCTCCAATTCCACTGCCAACATCAAATGTTTTTCCCACCAGCCTAACCTGAGTGAAATCTCTCCTTCCAGCAAATAATGCCTGTTAAGGCACCTGCTGCCCTGAGGCAGGATGAGTGATTGATGAGGTTGCCTAAGCTTTGTGCTGAGGTATGAAAGCTGTGACAGCATCCGGAGGAGTGAACGGATGGTAAAAATCAACTCAAAGAATTACAAGAAGCAGTAAAAGTGGATGAGAAGGCAGAAGTTCTTTATTTTTGGTCTATTTTAATCCAATTCTGCCCATAGAAATTTGAAAGTAAGGGATTTTGGTGCTGGTTCAAAGAAAGATGTATGCAGGGCTGAGCTGAGGGAGGCACAGACATGGAGGGGGATAAGGGAAACAACTGGTATAGATTCATTAGAAGAATCACATTTTCAGCTACGTTGCACAACCCTGTTATGCTATCTCCCACTTCAGGATGCCAAAAGTATCCCTGTCGCCTTCCCTCTGGGCATTCACCTTCAGCAGCTTCTCTAGGATGGGATATCCTCCCAGGTGTTCCCCCAGGGGACACTGGGAGCCATTCATCCAGCACAATAACCTCTGCTCTATTCCAAGCTCCAGGTCATGACAATAAGTTAGGCCCAGCTGTGTTCCCTGGCTCTGTCACCCTATGTGGCTGACCACTGGGTGCCAGGGTACCTCCCAACAGCACATGGCATCCAACGGGACAGTATTCCTCAACTGGACATGAGCTCAGTAGCTCGGTGGCCCCAGGTCACTCACGGGCTCACGTTGCAATCATATCAACCTAGCAGATCTCCAGATTATCAAGTAGTAATGGCATTACAGTTTATTTGCACAGAGCAAACCTTGATAATAGATTTAGTAGACAGCACTCTTGACTGCAACAACCAGCATGTGTAGAGGGAAACATGGACTGCCTAGGTGACTGCTACAGAGAGCCTTGTCTTTGTGGTGTACAGCCAAGACCCAGGAATCTCAACTCTGTTCTTGCTTTTGCCAGAGAGCTCCTATGCAAACCCCCTGCCAGTGCTGGACTTCAGCAGCCTGGCTCTGTTCCTGGCGTCATATTTGTTGTGATCCTCTTTTCATTACACCTTGTAAGATCATTTAGGATCTTTATAAACAAGGCACCACAGGAATACAGACAGAAAATTGTCAGTGTCATGTTGTTGCTTGGTCTCCTTAGAAGTCCATACAAACACATACACCCCTCCTGCATGGATCTAAGCACAGAATAGTGACCATGAGGAAACTGCTAGCTGCCAAGATCTGCTTGGCTCTTTCATCCCAATAGCTCTATGCACTCTACTTGATAAATAAATGTGTATTTTTCTATGTATATGTAAATCAAGAATAAATGGGTCCCATTTAAAGTTCCAGTCATTCTCACCATCTATATATAGATAAAAAGCTAAACTAATCAAAGCAACTGCCGAATGTCACACTCTGGACAATTATGGAGATAAAATAATATTGTTTAATGATATAACAAATTGACACTATTGCCTTCTCACCATAGCCATCAGCCCACACTGGTGAGCATAGGATTCTCATTGGTGTAAGTAAAAATTAATCCCACTGCAGTTAACTCGGCCTACAGCCATTGAAGATTTACCTTTTACTTTTCTACAATGAATTCCACTTCCCCATGTCCCCAGGGTGATCAGTGAATTGTGGATTTATACAGTCCCTACGGCACTTTTCAAACATTCATTGTTGCTGCACTTTTTCAGTTGTCCCAGCTTTTTCCCTCCCTCCTCCTTTTAAAACTTTGACCATATAATTCACTTAAGTTTCTAAATGAGATATGACTATAAAGAACACCTGGGTCAGCCAGCCTTAATTTGAAAATGTCATTACTCCCACACTAAACTTCCCACCGCAGCTATCGTGGTTTCTATGCCTCCCAGACCAACCTTACTGAAATTGTGGTCTTTTCATCTTTCAAAAAGAAGGAAAATAGAAGGAGGACATAAAAAGCCACCACCCAGGTGGTAAAGATTGAAATTGTCCAGAGAAATAGAGCAAGAAAGTATTCCTATTTCCACCGATTTTTGGGGCTGCAAAGGTGTAAAGTTTTATCTGGAGAAGGGAAAACAGTAAGCTTTTAGCTTATGCTTAGGTCAATTCCAACTATCTTTCATTTTGCAAAGTTCAGAAATATTCAAGATGCTCCTGAGGCTCAGAATATCATTATGGGTTCTCCCATACGGCCTTTCCTGCAAGTAGCTGAAGAAAGCTGTTTCTGGGTCAGTGGAGTTAAAAGGATTACATCTGAACTAAAGGTGGGGTGCTTTTCACTTTCTTAAGCTGAAAGTTAAATAGCTAATAGGCCTAGTGTCCCTCTGTAGTCAGTTTTATGAAAGGCATTTTCAGAGGGCAGTTAATTTCATCCTATAATAGTTATTAAAAATAGGCTGCATATATTGCCCTCTGGAGCTGCTTACCTAGATATTTAACTCTAAGTGTCTCCAGGAGCGAGACCTGTATCTTTAGCTATAAGGGTCTGGATTCAGTTGGAGGTGAAGATGCCTCCATCCAGGTGTCTACATGTGAGCGATGTGTCCAGGTTGCAATCACTGGGAGATTTTGCCAGTACAGTAAGCAGATCCTTAAGAGCAATTCAGCCTACCCTCAAGCAGACGGTGAGGGTTGATTGTGTAAATTGACAGCTGGAGGTGTCTGGTGTGGCCTGCAGCTGCCACTCCAGAACAGCAAAAGTCCTGTGCCAAAGCTTCAAGTCTCTATGGATGTCCCACTTATTCTGGGGCATCTCAGATGGCACCAGACACCTAAGCTTAAGCAACTGAACCAAGCCCCTGGTGCTTGCACACCTCTCTGGACCCCTCTGGCAGTACTGACTGACCATCATTGACTATGATTAGAGCACAGACAGCCTTTTCACATGTAGATACCTCCATGCAGATGCCAATGTTTGCCTAACTCTCATGTCAAAACCTACCCAGGTTTTACACAACAGTTGTGCACAGCAGCACCACAGCAAAATGCTTTTTAGTCTGTGTATCTCTCATGGTTTAACCCCAGCCATGCAGCTGCTCATGCACTTCCCCCCGGCCCAGTGTGATGGGGGAGAGAATTGGAAGGAAAAAGGTGAAACTTTTGGGCTGAGATAAGAACAGTTTAATAGAACAGAAAGGAAGAAACTAATAGTGATAATAATAACAATACTAAAATGACAATACTAATAAAAGGATTGGAATATACAAAACAAGTGATGCACGATGCAATTGCTCACCACCTGCCGACCGATGCCCAGTTAGTTCCCAAGCAGTGATCTACCCCCCCTCCCCAGGCCAACTCCCCCCCATTTTATATACTCGGCATGACATCACATGGTATGGAATATCCCTTTGGCCAGTTTGGGTCAGCTGTCCTGACTACGTCCCCTCCCAACTTCTTGTGCCCCTCCAGCCTTCTTGCTGGCTGGGCGTGAGAAGCTGAAAAATCCTTGACTTAGTCTAAACACTGCTTAGCAACTGAAAACATCAATGTGTTATCACATTCTTCTCATCCTAAATCCAAAACATAACACTATACCAGCTACTAGAAAGAAAATTAACTCTATCCCAGCTGAAACCAGGACAATATGCCACAACATACAGCCCATTTTCCTGAGGAGGACACAGAAACAACACAAACAATCCTAGCATCACTAGTCACTTGTCACTGGTGCTGCAGAAACAGGCTCAAGGACAAACCCTACTCGGTGTGTTAATCAGTATTAGTTCATTGGTTAAAAAAATTAGGTTAAGTCATTGATGTAATGGGAAGCAGAAGCTGAGCCCTGGAGAAAGCATCTCCAGCAGAGTCAGTAACAAAACCTTAATAGTCTCACAATTTCTGGTCTGGCATCGTGACCACAGCCCCTGTACAAACTGCTGTAAGAGGCCATGGTCTCCTCCTGAACTGTTTGCTCTGCCTAATTACAAGCAGAAGAGAACACAAGTGCCTCTTTGAATTTCATCAGAAAGTATACAGGCTTGTATTATCATGATAATAAAAGTAATATACATTTCTTGAGCTGCAGTGGGGCATATCAACAAAAGCAGCAGTATGTTTGCAAAAACAGTAAATCACTTTCTTAACAGCAACACCAAACTTTGAATGTGTTCAGCTACACTTCAATGTGGTAAAGAAAATAGGTACTTTGGGTTCAAACTTATCATTCAACTGCCTATTTATAAAGGAATGGTAGGAGACGTTTAAAATATAAGTACAAGTAATGGCTCTTGAATCTCATGAGCCAATCTAAAGTGAGTGAGTTGCTCATCTGCTGTCAACTAATAGGAGGAAAAAATCAACTCTGAGGAACCAATTATAGTTCTATACCTCCATCCTCCAGGATGTCATCTCAAAGTCAAGCAAGTCCCCAGAAACCAGTCTCCAGAACTTGCTGGGAATGTTCAGCATGCCAGAATAGCATAAACTTGTTTTCAGAAGATCTAAATGGAGACATCCAGACTGAAAAAGCAAGATGGCAATATAGCATGGTCAACTGGAAGCAGAAGTATAAAAACCAACGATAAGATTGGCTTCAGTATTTGAAATTCCAGTCAAAGCAGGACAGTGAACAGAATGAAGTATTAACCCAGCTACTGATATAGTGAAACAAGGATTTGCCTACCTAATAAAATTCCAGCTGATAGGATCCTGTCATCCTCTCAGGATACCAGCTCCCAGTACTCTTTAGAGGAGATGTAGAGCTCCATCATGCACTCTTTATGATCTCCACAAGAAAAATGAAGTGTCAAATAATAATCTAGAGAGGGCTCAGATGCAGTGCTTTCTCTGGGGCTGCATCATTTTGTGCTGAACTTGGGGACTGCATTTCCTGGTGGAATTCAGCTTACCTCAAAGTGGAAAGGACTTTAAACAGTATGGTTTCAGTACTTAGAATCCCTGAAGTCCTTGAAGTAAGAGGGTCCCTTTGAAAGGGGGAGCCTCTATTTCATCCTCGGTGCCAGAATTACTACATAAACCATCATGGCCCTTTGCCTGGAATTGGAAACCCTGGACATGATTTTCAAAGTCACCAAGCATCTAAAGTTCCAGCTGAACTCAGCAGTTCTGGAAAACAAACTCACAGTAACTGACCAGACAAAATAATACACCTCTTCTCAGAAAAATTAGCTTTAATTTTCTTTTAACTTTGGCTTCTCCAGGTAGAAAACTATATAGCAATTTCTCCTAGACAGAAGATCTGAAGTTTCACTCTCCCACTCCCATTTTTGGGGGAGGTAAAAAATGAAAAACAACTTGTCCACCAACTCAGAGGCCCTACCTTAAGCCATGCGGGGGGGGTGGGGAGAAAAAAAAAAATTAAAAATCACAAACTGCATAGTTAAAGTTTGCCTTATTCTGGCAGGATGATCAGAAAATATATCTATATTCTTCTGTTAGCTGGAGCCTAGCCAAACATTCACAACTTAGACATCTTAGAAGAGTTCACAGGATGTTATTGATAATTAACACAAAGCTTTTCCCTAAGACAGTGCCTATAATCTCTATTTCCCACTCCATAGTCCTGCTACCGAGGAGGAAAATTTTCTTTGTCTTAATGATGAATAACGTGGTTTTGAGAATTGCTCTAGGCAACCATCACCAACATCTTGTTGTGTTAGCCAGCCCAAAGTCGTTTTGGGCATGGGAAAAGATGTCAGAACTGTCTGCTATTCTGCCAGTGTAGAATTAACAAGATCACTGCATGTTGGTCTGAGACTCAGGCATTGCAACCAGTTCTAAAGAAACATTTGATGATGGTATTGATATACAAGTGGTTCAATTTTTTTTGTAGGGTCTTAGTTCTCTTGAGCTTTGACAGTTATGGGTGTTTTCCTAAATGGAAAGGAAGGACCCAAACCTACTGACCCTGAACTATTAGCAATTCAACTCTACTGTGGATCTTGCATCTGGAAAAGCCCACAAGCCTGCATATCATCAAACTGTCATGTCAAGCAGCTGAACTACTGTGTGATGACATGAGCCACAGCGTACCGTGGCATGAGAGAGGGGAGACTTTTCTTATAGAAAAAAGCACTGAAAAAGCTGAGCAGTGGGACCCTCAGGACTGCTGGGGAGCTGAGTGAATCAGCCATGTTGCTGTGCTCCATGCTGCCATGGCTAAACTGATTTTGCATCTAAATTAGCTAATTTAAAAGTGTCCTGGGCACCTCTGCACCATCCTTTCCTCCCTTCTGTGACCGCATAGGAAATTTGAAGGAAAAGGTGAAACACGGCCTTTCTAAAATCTACAGTCTAGTTTATCACCCATAAATATAACACTTCTCCAGGCATCTTGTGGCTGATGCTGTTCCCTACCAAATATCCAGTGAAACACTAGAAGTGCTGTATACTGGAGCTTACTGATATGAAAATAATTGCACAGAACAGAGCATAGAGAAAACCAGCAGGATTATTCCAGAAGCCTTTAAATATTTTCTTTTTTTTTTCTTTAGTTTGTATCATTTAATATTACTATAAATCAGTATTTCCTAATCAGCAGAGCACACTGTGATGTTGAGATGTACAGATCTCAGGAGTAAGGCATAGCATCCTATGCCTTCTAATTAGCTTTTCTGGCTGTTATGGGTTTGTGTGGTGCGGTTTT